>JAWQEG010004014.1:0-47500 GCA_033782935.1 Petrolisthes cinctipes | reverse complement strand
AACATCTAAGTTTGTACGTGGTTGCGAATTTACGAGCTCGGGTGTACCTCCAAGCGAGTCAAAAAAAACAAGAAAAAAAAAAAAAAAAAAAAAAAAAAAAAAAAAAAAAACTCTCTATTGTTTAGTAGGCAGTATAAATGGAGGACAGAGATAGGGATAATTATTGCCATAAGGGGGTTGTATATACAGCACATTGTTTTGGGTGGTAAATCTGGATCCAGCAAATGATCCCTCCAAACTATTCCAGGCAACAGGATACCATTAATATTTCTTCATGTGGCTCTGTTTCATGGTACACTTTGGAGGAATCCAGGCGCTCCAGTCTAGCAAAATGTATACTATCTATCCCCTTCAAAACTATATAGAAGGCATTTGTCATATATAAAATGATTTGTACGTAACGCATGTAAGTCGAATAAAAGAAAGGATGTATGTATGAAAGAAGCCCGAGTACTGAGTTATTTGATAGTGTATACTTGACTAGGAATATATATACTGTATAATATTATCAAGGCAAATCAATAGATAAATCAAATGTGTTAAAATATATAGATAGGTAGATGGATATATTGTGCTAGATAAAGACAGATAGAATAATAATTGGTGTTAAATAGAAAATATATAACAATTAAATCACCACCACAAATATCATCATCATCACCATCATCATCATTACTGTCCCGCTCACCCCTATCACACACACACACACACACACACACAGGAGAAAATGGCGGCCAGCTCGAGTCCACCAATCACCACGCCTCATGAGCGATCACTTCCGCTTCCCTGACCACTCACACGCCCTCCCTCTTCCATCCACCTCTCACTACTCTTCCTTCGCTACCTTTCACTGCTCTTCCTTCGCTACCTTGCCGCTTTGTATAGCTATTTTTTATTTATTTATTTTTTATTATTTATTATTATTTTCCATTACATTTTTTTTATGGCCAGGTTTTTTTCCCATATTTTTTTTTTTTTTTTTTTTTCTGGTTTTGGGGTTTGAATTTCCGACGGTGTGTTTTCTATTTACATATTTTCAATGCATGTTTTTCATTCTGTATTGAATATTCAGGTTTTGCTGCTGTTGTTTTTTCCAGAGAGAGAAAGAGAGAGAGAGAGCGAGAGCATAATACGGAAAGAGAGAGAGAGAGAGAGAGAGAGAGAGAGAGAGAGAGAGAGAGAGAGAGAGAACATAATACAGAGAAACAGAGAAAGAGAGAACATAATACAGAGAAACAGAGAAAGAGAGAACATAATACAGAGAAACAGAGAAAGAGAGAACATAATACAGAGAAACAGAGAAAGAGAGAACATAATACAGAGAAACAGAGAAAGAGAGAGCATAATACAGAAAGAGAGAGCATAATACAAAAAGAGAGCATAATACAGAGAAAGAGAGAGCATAATACAGAAAGAGAGCATAATACAGAATGAGAGCACAACACAGAGAGAGAGAGAGAGTCATAATACAGTACCTAACCCCCTCAGTAAAGAGTTCAGTAATGAGGTGTCGCCATATACTGTTCTGAACTGCCCGGGTCACCTCCACTATTTTTATCGATGTGGCAGTGTGTAAATCAACCCCTATACTACAGCTGATGCAACAACGCTCACTAGCTCCACGGCAAGGGAATGCAGGGTTGGGAAGGGAGGAAGGGTAGGGGATTGTAGCGTGGAGAGGGGGGGTGGGGAGGAGGGGATTGCAGCGTGGAGAGGGGGGTGGGGAGGAGGGGATTGCAGCGTGGAGAGGGGGGTGGGGAGGAGGGGATTGCAGGGTGGAGGGGGGATTGGGGGAAATGCAGGGTGGAGGGGGGATTGCAGGGTAGAGAGAGAGAGGGGGGATTGCAGGGTAGAGAGAGAGAGGGGGGATTGCAGGGTGGAGAGGGGGGAGAAGGGGTGGTTTGCAGGGTGGAGAGGGGGGAGAAGGGGTGGATTGCAGGGTGGAGAAGGGGTGGATTGCAGGGTGGAGAGGGGGGAGAAGGGGTGGATTGCAGGGTGGAGAGGGGGGAGAAGGGGTGGATTGCAGGGTGGAGAGGGGGGAGAAGGGGTGGATTGCAGGGTGGAGAGGGGGGAGAAGGGGTGGATTGCAGGGTGGAGAGGGGGGAGAAGGGGTGGATTGCAGGGTGGAGAGGGGGGAAAAGGGGTGGATTGCAGGGTGTACAGGGAGGGGAGAGTGTACAATAAGGGAGTAAATATGGGTCTGGGAGGTGGAGTAGGGGTGTGGGAGGTGGAGTAGGGGTGTGGGATGTGGAGTAGGGGTGTGGGGATGTGGAGTAGGGGTGAGGGATGTGGAGTAGGGGTGAGGGATGTGGAGTAGGGGCGAGGGATGTGGAGTAGGGGTGTGGAATGTGGAGTAGGGGTGTGGGAGGTGGAGTAGGGGTGTGAGAGGTGGAGTAGGGATGGGATGTGGAGTAGGGGTGAGGGATGTGGAGTAGGGGTGAGGGATGTGGAGTAGGGGTGAGGGATGTGGAGTAGGGGTGTGTGATGTGGAGTAGGGGTGTGGTATGTGGAGTAGGGGTGTGGAATGGGGAGTAGGGGTGTGGGATGTGGAGTAGGGGTGTGGAAGGTGGAGTAGGGGTGTGGAATGTGGAGTAGAGATGGGATGTGGAGTAGGGGTGTGGGATGTGGAGTAGGGGTGTGGAATGTGGAGTAGGGGTGTGGAAGGTGGAGTAGGGGTGTGGGATGTGGAGTAGGGGTGTGTGATGTGGAGTAGTGGTGTGGGATGTGGAGTAGAGGTGTGGGATGTGGAGTAGAGATGGGAGGTGGAGTGGGGATGGGATGTGGAGTAGGGGTGTGGGAGGTGGAGTAGGGGTGTGGGAGGTGGAGTAGGGGTGTGGGATGTGGAGTAGGGATGGGATGTGGAGTAGGAATGGGATGTGGAGTAGGGCTGAAGGTGGTGGTGGTGGATGCATGGAGGCTGATGGGTGAAGGGTGGTAGGTAGTAATAATGATTGGATGAATGGATGACAATGTGTGTGACGGATATGGTTCTGTAAATATCGATCATCCAGGAAGAAGAGAGGAGCGAGGGAGAGGAGCGAGGGAGAGAAGGGGGGAGTAAGGGAGAGGAGCGAGGGAGCGAAGGGGGGAGAAAGAGAATAGAGAGGGAGGGAGCGAAGGGGGGAGAAAGAGAATAGAGAGGGAGGGAGCGAGGGAGACCAGGAAGAGAGAAGCGAGGGAGAAAGAGAGGAGCAAGGGAGGGAGGGGGGAGAAAAAGAGAGGAGCAAGGGATGGAGAAAGAGATGACCGAGGGAGGGAGGGGGAGAAAGAGAGGAGCAAGGGAGGGAGAAAAAGGGAGGGAAGGGGGAGAAAGAGAAACAAGGGAGGGAGGGAGAAAGAGATGACCGAGGGAGGGAGGGGGGAGAAAAAGAGAAACAAGGAAGGGAGAAAGAGATGACCGAGGGAGGGAGAGGGGGGAGAAAGAGAGGAGCTATAACAAGAGCCGTCACCCTATTAACTAAACCATTGACAGTCATGGGTAATAGAACACTCATTGCCCCATTAACCAACCCGTGTGTGTATGGGGAAATGGGGGGACACTTGAGTTGGATATTCTATTAACTATTCCTACCACTTACAAAATATCGTGTTTTCCGAAAGGGATGTGAGGGGAGGGGAAAAGAGGGAGGAGATATGAAAGTGGGTAGAGGGGAAGGGGGGAAGGGAGAGGGGGGGGAAGGGAGAGGGGGAGGGAATAGGAGAGGGGGAGAAGAAGAAAGGGGAAGAAAGGGGGGGAAGTGGGAGGGGAGGGGGGGAAGTGGGAGGGGAGAGGGGGAAAGAAGAAATGGGGGGGAGAGGGGGAGAAGAAGAAAGGTGGAGCCGGGGGGGGGGGGGGGTCTGCGGCACACTCGACACAGGGCCGACCGCAACACAGCCTGGCTAACAGACCGAGCCCACCACAATCCCTATCAACTTGACCACAAACACAACCAACCCGCTGACATATTAACCACACTTATTAACTCACTCACCTCTCAACCAACTTACCGGTAACTCATTCATCTCTCAACCAACTTACCGGTAACTCATTCATCTCTAATCCAACTTAATAAATTCATCTCGTAACCACACTTAACTCATTCATCTCTCAACCAATCCATTAACTCATTCATCTTTCAATAAACTTACCACATTCATCTCTCAACCACACTTATTTAACTCATTCATCTCTCAACCACACTTATTTAACTCATTCATCTCTCAACCAAAGCGAATATGAATTATCCTTTAGGGGACGTTTTTCTCTTTTTGGTGAATTGGATGACTACTGATTCCTTCAAACTATATATACCATAAAACAGACGCCCTCAATGGTACACTAATAGGGAAGCTGTTTCATGGCATAGTTTGGAGGCATCAGAAACCTTCCAATTCACCAACAAGAGAGTAGGTAGGGGGTGCATGGGGTGGAGGGGAGGGGAGGGGAGGGGAGGGGGTTGTTATTTAGTACCGTATACAGTTTGGAGGAATCGGCAGTCTCCTCAAAATTAATTAATAAGGTTTTCTTCGTTCAAGTTGTATCAAAATGTCTCGTATCATACATAGCATATGGTGTCGTCTGTCTTGTTGCTTCGTGTGATTCTTATATGTATTCGTGGCCCCATTTCCATTTTTCTAAGGGGCAGGGACTTGTACAGTTGCCAAAATATTAATTGCAACAAATCTTGATGAAACATTAACTATATTATCTTACATAACTATTTGTAGGGACCATAAGTATGTAAATACAAAAGGAAATGTATGTTTCCTTTTCCATTACATAATTATGATTCCTACAAATAACTATGGACATTTATATACTTAACATTCCATCAAGAGTTGTAGCAATTCATATTTTGGCAACTGTACACTCGCAATCCAAAATATGTAAACAGGCTTGCTTCGAATAGCCTGATCGAGTCCTATTAAGCTAGCTCAAGCATATATGAAACAGGATAAACGTTGTAACTGGTTCACTGGTATGTCAAATTATTCGAAACTTCAATAAGACCTGGATACAAATTTTAGATTGCGAGTGTAGCCTACTTAGCTAACCATAGCGAATGTATGTACAGCCACAATCAAATAACCACCGACACTTTCCTTCCATCGTGCAAATAAATCAGTATCACATCAAACTATAATCTTACAACACCTTACGTCAACTCAACCCCCTCAATTATTATTATTATGAGATGCTGCAATATCATACACGTGTTGTTTTTTATTAACAAGATTTTTCATAGGATGGAAGGAAAGTGTCGGTGGATATTTGATTGTGGATGTACAGTCATAATCCATAATAAGTATATACTGTATATACATCCAGGTCTTGTTGTTGAAATTTCGAATCATCATATTAATTCTTAACCTTAATTTTTTTTTTTTTTTTTTACCAGGAATCAGTATAATCTATATTCATTTGTAGGCTTCGTCGTAACCAATCATCCGGTGAACACTTGATGAAAGATAAAATACAATCCGTACTTAAGGGACCCTGTGATGTAGTCAGAAAATTGGAGATATATGAGTCCTTCAAATATTGCCACGAAACACCACCTAAATGGAAGGAGCTTGTATCGTGGCATGGTCAGGAGGAATCAGAAGCCTCCAATTTTCATACACGAACACAGGGTCCTTAAGGGGGTAGGATACTGGGGGTAGTACAGTATATTGCTGCATGGTAAATCTGGAGCAATTGATTCCTCCAAACTATTACAAACAAGAGGACACCTGCATTTATTTTGCTCATCTGATCTTGTTTCCTGACATACTTTGGAGGAATCAAGGCACTCCAATGAGCCAAAATTGATGAAGTTAGCGAGGCATCGGGTCTGCTAACTAAAATTTATAACCAAGAGACAA
This sequence comes from Petrolisthes cinctipes, assembly GCA_033782935.1. NCBI lineage: Eukaryota > Metazoa > Arthropoda > Malacostraca > Decapoda > Porcellanidae > Petrolisthes > Petrolisthes cinctipes. The sequence continues at coordinate 41,656 of JAWQEG010004014.1, read as the reverse complement.
GAGGCCACATTCAAGAACATTCGTGGTGCATACGATGGTGTGGTACCGGTACGAAGGCTCCATAGACACACAACAGAGCCATCATACCGCTACCAAACCATCGTAAACACCACAGACGTCCTTGAATACGGGCCAAACACACATACATAGATAGAGTAATGAAGCATCCAAGGTAATACTATAAATGACAGGTACATAAACACTATAACAGTAGACACCGTAAACAAGGACAACAGGAGCAGACAGTGAATCAGCGATGTTATGGCCAGTGTTGAGTTACGAGGTGATTACGCACGCATAAACAAGCACACACACACACACACACACACGGACAAGCATGTAGTACAGCTCTTTACACACATACAGACTAACATGCACACGCACATACGGACAAACAAGCACGCAGTATAGCTCTACACTCACACACATATAGTACACACACACACACACACACACACAAGCATGTAGTGCATCTCTTTACACACATACACTGACGCACATACACTCTAACATGCACACGCACATAAGGACAAACAAGCACGAAGTATAGCTCTACACACACACACACACACACACACACACACACACACACACACACATAAGGACTAGCATGTACTACACACACACACACACACACACACACACACACACACACACGCACACACTGTAAACATTCATACAAACATGCACTAATAATAATAATCATGAACATACACTCCGACACAAATGCTAATAATAATAATACGTTCATCGTGTAATTTCCAGGTGAGCCGTGTTTACAAACCGGTATATGAAAATACTATTGATTCGGTTTGCGTGTAAATAATGCAATGCAAATCCTGCCGCTTTTATGGTGTCGCAAAAATCTTATATATATACCGGTATATATTTTTTTACGTCATGAATCCTATATATTTATTGTATACTAGGCTATATTATTATTATTTTTTTTTATTATTATTATTATTATTATTAAAGTCACTAATCCTATATACCGTATATGACAAATTGAATAGTTGATAAAACAGGTTCATAAGCCCAAATAAAAAATAATAATAATATATATAAATGTAGAAAAATTATACCGCATATATAAATAAATAAATAAATAAATAAATAAGACAATATTACACTGACGACGCCATCTGTTTTGAAAATAATTTAACATGGAGTTGAAAATATGAAATAAATACATTGATATATTCACGGAGAATCAAATTATTATAGAGATGTTAATATAAAAACAAGCAACCCGTGTTGTATCAGGTCTAATTACAATAAATACATATTGTAATACAGCAAGGTACAGTCGCAGCACATAGTCCTTGATCAGGGTGTAAGGATTATGTGCCGCGACTGTACGGTTGGTTGGTTGGTTGGTAATGTCAGTCGTCATATTGTATACTATAATAATATTGTATATATATAAATTCACTACTTGCCCCCCCCCCCCGTGCACTCGAAATAAGGCCTATTAATTTGTGTACTCAAACTTAATTAAAGTAATGGACCACATTCGTGCACTCCAAATTTATAATTAAGTCAATAAACGTGTACTCCAACGTCAAATTAAGTCGATATTTCGTGCACTGAAACTTCAAATTAAGTCGATATTCCGTGCACTCAAACTTCAAATAAATCCTAATATTAATGCCAACAAACTTGGAATAAAACAAATATATAATTCGAGCATTCAAAACCCTTCATAATTATAAAAACACACATAATTCTTGCACTATAACTTAAAATAAATCTTAATTAATATTAATGCCTACAAACTTGAAATAAAACATATATATAATTCGAGCCCTCAAAACCCTTCATAATTATAAAAACACGCATTTCTTGCACTAAAACTTCAAATATATTCATCATAAAAAATAATGCCCTCAAACTTGAAATAAAACATATATCTAATTCGAACACTCAAAACCTTTCATAATTATTAAAACACACATTTCTTGCACTATAACTTCAAATAATTTATATGCATAATAAATAGTGCCCTCAAACTGCAAGTAAAACATTTATGATACGAGCACTCAAAACCCTTCATATTATAAAAAAAAAAAAAAAAAAAAAAAAAAAAAAAAAAAAAACATAATTCTTGCACTATAACTTCAAATATATTCATCATAAATAATGCCCTCAAACTGCAAGTAAAACATTTATGATACGAATGCTCACTTCAACTCGACACCATCTGTCACACTCAACAACAACATCTCCCGGCTGAGCCACGCACGCATTCACTCCCAGGGCTTATTACACTATTTTTCTCTGGGCACCTCATTCACCTCGACACGAACGCAACTCTGGCCTGACGTCAAAACACCCTCTCCCCCCCTCCCCTCCCTCTCTCTCTCTCTCTTCCCCTTCCATCCATCCCACCCTACCCTTGAGATCAGGGAAGGAAGGGAGGGAGGGGAATGAAGGGAGCGAAAAACCAGGGTGCAAAAAAATGGTTCAAATCTTCGCAGGTGTTGGTTGTTTGTATCGGGATAATGGTGTTGGTTGGGGAGGGAGGGTGCAAAGGAGGGAGGGAGGGATGGATGGATGGAAGACGAGAGAGAATTATGGAAGAATGGGATCAACAAATGGAGGAAGAACTGATTGTAAAGAAATGGGGAAGGTTGAACGAGGAAAGAGTAAAAGGGAAGAAAAGTAGGAAAATAATGAAAACAATACGTACGCGGAAAAGGAAGGAGTAGGATGGGTGATTTAATCTGAGGATGAAAGACAGTCCTTGGCCTGGGAGACCCTGTAGTGTAGGACGAGGGAGTAGGTGAGAAAATAAAGATGTGGAACAACAAACTAAATAGAAAGGAAGGACAGATGAAGAAACGAAAAGGAGTGACTGGGGTCGAAGGGAAGATAGAACCTTTAAATTATTGCCCACACCACCGCAGGAAATATTCCCCCTACGAGAGAGAGTAACTCTAAAGTAGGAAGTAAACGAGGGAGGAAGAGTAAGTTAGAAATGGAAGGAAGATAAATCAAAGAAAACGGGAAGGGAGAGCAATTCAGGAGGAAGGAAATAAGAAATGGAGGGCGAGGATAAATCAGAGAAGCAAGAGGGGGAAGTGGGGATAGTCAGTGAAAGTATAAGAGGGAGATAGGGAGGGAAAATCACAGATGAAGGAGGGAGGGAGGGAGGATGGGTAAATAACAGAGAAAGGTAGGGAAGGGTATATCACAGAGGCAGGGACAGTACCATAGAACATCATCAACATTCGACCAGCCATTATCAATTCAAGACAAGGAGGGGAGTAAAGAATGAAGTGAGCGTCCCACTACACCACCAAGAGGAAGGAAAGAGGAGGCTGGCTAGGTTAGGCTACATGCAGGGACCCACACACCTTGTTGATATCACACACACACACAGGGCGTCGCATTGAGAGGTGGTGGTGGTAGAAATGGCACCTCGTAACTATGGGGTTGTCTACAGGAATTTAAGGACCCTGTGATTGTGTATGGGAATTGGAGGCTTCTGATTCCTCCTGACTATGCCACGAAACAAGCTCCTTCCATATAGGCTAGGTGGTGTTTCGTGGCAATATTTGAAGCACTCGCTTACCTCCAATTTTCTGACTACATCACAGGGTACCCCTTAAGGATCTTGTCCGGAGATATTTCTTCCACTTCAATATAAACAGAAATGTGTTCGACACGTGATTCTAATGTCGTATTAATCAAAAAGGTATCGGTGCATTGTTGCAAAGATAAAACGATAAATAAATATAATAATGCGATTTGTGAGGTAAGAGTGAGAACGTTTTCCCGTACCCTGAGAGTGATGGAAGGCTAGGGTCGACGGACGGTAACTTAATAAAGGACGGCAGTGTCGGTGGTGCATGGTGGGCCAAACACACTAGGCTATACAGTAGGCTACACCGGCTCTGCCACAACAGTCCCCATCAACTCACTTAAGCTACCATCCACTGCAGCGCTACCCAACCACCTATTCACTTTCAACTTTTACAAACTCAACAATATCGGGATTAGTTAATGGTCTTTTGTTTACATAGTATTATTGCGAAATTTGCCGGTCACTAACAAGAGGTGCATGGTTCCCAACGAAAAGAAAGGAAAACTGTACGGTATATATATAATATTAGGTCCCGTCACTCTCGATAAAGGACCAATATTTTTTTACCCCTCCCCCACCCTTCGGATAGCCTAATGTGGAAAGTAGGGAGTTGCTACCTAGCTTGCATGTCTCTGATCCTTTAATGAAACTCTGGAGATTTTCATTCACTTGAAAACTAGAAAACCTAGAAATGAAATCACCACATTACAACATAAATTCCCATGACTACGAAACGAGACAAAAATTACCGCCACAATCCCAATACTAACCTTCAACTTTGATATGTTATAGGTTTTGTGACGTTAACCATGTGAGGACCGAGATCACAACTACAACAACAGAACAAATATACAATCAGTCCTATTTTGCATTTGCTTTACCGTACGGGATAGCCTATACAACCATCTTGAACACTGATCCTAATACACTGACCCAGGGAAAATAAATATATATATTGTGGATATAATTTTAATCAACCACAAAGGACAGAATACACTAGGACGACCGTACAAAATATAATATTAATTTATTATTGATATTATCATTATTATTATTATGGATACGAATATTCCTGTGTTTTGAGTACGTTAATCCGGACAAAAACACACAAAATTTAATATTAATCTATTATTGATATTATTATGGACACGAAAATTCCTGTATTTGAGTAGCCTACGTTATTCCGGACACACACACACACACACACTAGAAAGTACCGTATCATAACCTCCTCAAAGCTCAGTACGGTATAAGTGTGGACGGACGGCACCAGAATAATCCTATCGACCAACTCAACACAGTCCGCAATGCCTTCCCCCGTCAAACTACAACTGGCCGGTGCCGCAGTTCACAAACAAACCGTGGGCACAGGACAATATTCATCTACAATTCATCAGTCTGAATATCACGTGTTCGACATGTTTATATCGTATTATATATGGCACGGGTTATGCGACAGTCTTCGTGTTAGACTGATACCGGTATAGCAAACAACATGAAACCTTTCTCATTTTCCACCAATTTGATGTGATGGACGGACAGCAGAATGCGATGTCACATTTTGTAGTGGCAGTTCAACCCTTCATTCTGCATATATTTTCATAATCTTTTTCATCTTGTTACATTTAAATCCACTTTGCCACATCCACGCACAAAATCACAACAATGCAGTATAGATATGGAGAAAACTAAAATTACAATGGTTACGGTACTTCGCATACACTCAAACTTCAAACTAAACTAAGTACCCTAATATGCCTACGAATCCTTGCGAAATGAAGTATTAAATTATAAAACCAATCCCATAATATGCATCCTGGGTACAATAGAAGTATTAACGGCAACACCCGACACGTATCACGAAACCAATGATGGTGATAATCCGACATAATACCAAATAATAATCCCACATAAGTACAATTATTACATATACACCCATTAATATGAAAATTATTTGATAAACATAAAGCTAATTTTACAAGTTCAATTATTTATCACATGAAAATCACACGTTCAGTATTATATTACGTCAACAGCACAGCCATGACCCTTAGCAGTTCCTGACCCTGAGTTTTGCCAAGTATTTTTGCGGTCGGTGGGCATAGGCTAGGCTAGTTGTATTCCGCCATCCACCTCTCGCTCACAATGGGTTTGTGCTACGGTAGCCTAATGGGTGGTAGCCGCTGTTGCCCTTTCAAATGTTTGGGTTAGGCTAATTATTATTATTATTACGTGCTAAGCTCAAAGTTTGTCCTAATCGGTATAATGAATAAGATATCAGCACTTAAGTATACGATATTCCTTTCAAATGTTTGGATTAGGGTTAGGCTATCATTATTATTATTATTACGTGCTAAGCTCAAAGTTTGTCCTAATCGGTATAATGAATAAGATATCAGCACTTAAGTATACGATATTCCTTTCAAATGTTTGGGTTAGGCTATCATTATTATTATTATTACGTGCTAGGCTCAAAGTTTGTCCTAATCGGTATAATGAATTAAAATATCAGCGCTGAAGTATACGATATTAATGAGTGTTGCTCCTACGGTTCTGATAATTATTGTATTCAAACCAGGAACGGATTAACTTGAGGGCGGTAGGCTATACAAAACGGATATGCCATACGGAAGTGGCCCGTGTTTCAGCATAATTCGGAGGTAAACTGGAGGGCAACTATAACTAAAATAACTCCTCCTAAGTATGTCATGCAGGGGACTAGAGCACAAACTTCAGTGTAAGAGTTGGCAATCTGTTTTATACCTTAGTTTGGAGGAATAAACAATTGCAGCCCTAAGTTTTTTAACATGACGGTTTATGGGGAGATTCTTTTGTTGGTGAATTAGGTCTCCGATTCCTCCAAACTATGCCACGAAACAACAAATCCCCCCCCCCCCCCCATTAGTACCATCTATTGAGGGGGTCTGTTTTCTGGTATAGTTAGGAGGAATCAGTAGCCTTCTAATTAACCAACAAGAAAATATCTTCTCAAGTCTAGCTGCGGATATACTCAAAATTTCGTCTCGCTTGTTATTATTTTGAGTTCGGTCGCCATACGTTTTGTGGCACACTGAAATAGGTATATAAGTGGTCATTCCATTTTTTACTTCCTCAATCACTTGGCTACAACAATGATACTATGATATTCAAGGGAGATTTTTTTGTTGGTGAATTGGAAGGTCTTTGATTCCTCCAAATTATGCCACAAAACAGATCCCCATTAGTACCACTGACGGCGTCTGTTTTCTGGCATAGTTAGGAGGAATAAGTACTTCCAATCTGCCAACAAGACAAGAATAAAACCCTTCTTACCAATCATCATCCTTCAAAGCCAATCAGTAATAAAAAAAGGTTCACCAATCGTGCAGGAGTCAATCACACATCGGATCAGTCAGTCAGTCCCTCTCAATTGGCCTTGAAAAAACTCAAATAATCTATGCCCCATTTTCATGAAAGTTTGTGGGCGGATATGCGTCAAGGAAGATATTAATAATAAGTTTAGAATGCAATTAATGATAAGGAATGAAGGTGAAAATTATATTAGGCTAATGTCGGTTCCTGTGTCAGTCGACTTTCACGAGTACTGGGGGTGATGGTTATATGCAGTTGCAGACACATGAAACAGACACACTTGAAACGGGGCCCCTTCCACGTCTCATCCTTCCCTTAATAATCATGCTCGACGAGGGTTCCTGTCTCCGTTGCATGGGCCTGTTTCTTTTGGCCGCAACTGTACCATTCTGGGGGAGGAAAACTTTTACCCTTTTGGCGTCGACTTGGGGTCTCTAAACGCTCTTCCATAGGCTAAACGAAACTCAAGCTACTATTGGTGATTTTGGGGGGCTACCGATTATCACGAACTATGGTACAGTTGCCTCCCAAAATTTCGACACTACCTGCTAGACTTTAGCAGGTAGTGTCTTGAAATTTTTGGAGGCAACTGTGCCAAGAAGTTATGTGATTCGGGGTAGGCTACGGTATAGTACGTGGTTTGCAGGAATCAGTACCGTAGCCCTCCAATAAATTTACCGTCCAGAGAGAATCCATCCACTTAACTTTTGAGACAGCCTGTTTTGTGAACGGTACCGACATATAAAATCATCTAGCACTGACCAAAACATACACACACAAAAATTGTTACCTAATCAAATAGGCTACAATAGATACGGTGAACGGTTGTGAACGATACTTTGGCCCTCAGTAATGCAACACCCTGACAAGATTATTATACCTTTTAGTGGCGGTCGTCTGAGAAATGTAAATGCGAGTAGTACTTCTAGGTTAATTATCACCGTAAATACTGTACCATACGTCTTGACCTTTACCGTAATAATTGTACCTGACTTTGCTCTATCGGTACCATAAAAAAATCCTAACTAACGCTACTCACGGTTAGCATATAATTTTAATGAACAGTTAATGGTTAGGATGCAGACCGCCAGGATCACTCACAGCATATATTAGAGTATTTAGTCTATTTACACATTCAATCATATCTCCGCCTTAACAAAAGTCACACATAAGCACAGGCCATCACAAAGGTACCGGTACGAATATAGCCTATTCCATCATCGAGTGTCACTAAGCTAACATTTTGAAAGCAAAGCCACGATGAACGGATTATTTATATATTGAGATGGTAGGTAGATAGGTTGGAATGAGCAACGCGTATTTAAACCTACAGCCTAGCAAGCCTTCACGTATCGAATAGTGAACTCAGAATTCGTGTCCAAAAGGGAGAGAGGAATACATGTAATATTTTGCGTATATTATCTAGCTTAGTAGACTGAAACTGCATCCAAGAGAAACCGACTCGATTCCTCTTATAAAAGCTACTGATACGAGAAAGTAAGAGGCTATAATAGTCACCACATCACGCCCTTGCTATTCCCGACTAGGCTAGGCTATATGAATGACGCACACGAAAGACATCATATGTGTTGTGGGTGTAGTGGCCTCTTATAAATGAGAGGGAGTCCATTCATTATAATTATACTGTTACATCTTGAATAACTGGTGGTATCATAGTCTATCCGTGGATACTATGGTTAACAAACATTACACAAATACGAATGAATCGCATCAATACGGGTGGAAAAATTATTCATCCAAGAAAATTATATATTGCTAAAATCTACGGGGAAGACCACCGATATTTCACCCTCATTCCTAACACGAAAATACAAGTCCAAATACTGTATACTCAATTAATTAAATAAACGTAAATGGAATGTGAAATAACATTACTATAACGAACGATTAATAAATGGTGTCTGGAGTAATGCAATATGAATTCTATATAGCGGTATTTTAATGTTAACCGGATGTGACAAAGGTAAATGCAAGTTCGATAGGAAACTGCAGATAGTGGTAATATAAAATAAACTAAAATATAGGTATCGGGACATCTTATTACATCATAATAATGCATTGCTAGTAAGAAAAAAGACTCATTATCGAAATTCTCTTCCTGTATCCACCATTCCGTACCTACGATGGATCATGCCAAGTCTCATAACGATCAGATAATGTATTTATCAATTTAGCCTACTCGTGCAATAATCCAATCTCGGCCTAACTTGGTGGACTACGGGCAATTAGGATTACAAAGGGGATGAGAGGGGTAAGATGAAATAGGTCTTTAACGAGTTCCAGTATAATTATAGTGGCATAATAACTCATTAAAACTATGAACATAGAACCACGAATAGTACCCGAGCTTTTACCCTCGATAAAAGTCCCGGTATGTGAAAATGTGCAAGTTATAATCCAGATCGAAATATTATTCAGATCTGTACATCATGTCGTGGAGCCTAGTGAGTGACGCAATTCATTATTTTAGCAACCTTTCGGTGTAGCCTAACTAGCCTATCTTTGCTAAACGTTTACCTGTCACATCTGCGTATAGAATTGCTATGCATGTAATGAAATGTAAAAACTGTGGGCATGCGTGGTTGTACTTGGTAATTTTGTGGCTTGTGTGTGGAGGTCAAATAGTATCGTACCGATTTTCCTTTCGCGGAACTGCCGTACTGCAATTTTACTCGGCTACTCCAACGTAATTTTTACACAAGGTGGAATTTACGTAATCCCCAGGGGTCAGATATGTTCACATCTAGTTTGATATTCCCGCGTATGCTCAGATAACCGTAGTGATTTACCAAGAATGAGATGGGTTATTCTCCCACCTATTTCATATGTACCGTAGCTCATCAATGGCCTTATAATAAATAAATATGTATGGGTGGGGTTTAAGTGGTGCAAATTCCAATTCTTGCATAAGGGGTTTTAACTTGTACCAACCAAACTGCACCAATGGACATATCGGTCTCATTCCAATTCCTCCTAATTTTTTTGGTCGGTAATTCAATTGTTTTATCTTCCAATTACAAGATGCGGGTTGCAGTACAAGAAACAGCGTTACCAACATCAAACCTTCCATACAAACTTTGATAGGAGAAACTAATAATTTACTGGAGTCTTCAAATACACACAGACCGAGTTGTTGCGTTTCTATTCTTTCTATCACAGGCCACAGGAAACCTATTTATAAAAGTATACCAATATTTCACTGTGTAACCTCTCTAATATAACTATACATTGCCTCCTGTATACTTATCAGAGAGCAGGGTCAGTACTCTAGAGCCTAGGCTAAGCTCTCTATACGTCCATGCAAAACCAAGAGATACTGCCCGTGCAATTATTATTTTCTGTCTACCTTCCAACTCGATGTCATTATATCCAACGTCTACCCACTATCTAATAAGGTACTACGTAATATTACTGACAGTATGGTATTCATTATAGTTCACCATCAAGCTAAGATTAGGCTATCACTTTGATGGTCCTCCCTATAGGCTATACTTCCTTCTTCCTAGGGAGGGTGGTCTATTCATAGACACTAGTTTGGTTTCACCAAATAGCCTTTAGTGTACATATTGAATTAGGCTACCAATAGTAGAATGACTAGGCCAAACCAATAATGCGACTTTTAATGCAAATCTAACCTAATACGACAAATGCCGCTATTCTTTACAATAAACTCTTGCCTCTCATATACAAACGGGTAAGGCTGCAAGCTTAAAACATTATAATCAAATGTAACAAAATAATAATTTGCAGAAGATAAATTTATGCAGTATACTGGTATGTAGGCTATGCTGACACTTAGTATTTTAGAGGCATTCTACGGTCACCTACCAGTAACTTCAACTTGCCACTTCAAACATCCTTTCAGAACTGGTTTACCGTATAAATAAAGTTATTATCTCGAGTCTTGTGCAATTCCCTGTGTAGGTGAATGATTTGCAGTTATTTTTGGAATGATAAAACCCATATAATTACTCTAAAAAAAATTATAAGCCACTACATGTGCAGCAAGAATAGTTGAATGACTGAGCTTACAGGAAAAATTATTACTTTTGCCAACAGGCCTCCGTGCAAAGAAAGTGTAAGAAATATTAATATACACGAAGGTAGTGCAACAATAATACCGATATGGAGTTGTAGTGTCATATTGTACTATTTCAACAACCACTGTGCACCTTGCAACCTCTTAGGCAATAATCCGCAAGCTACGAATAGCCTTATTTCCTTGCAAATTAATGATCAACTGAATAGGGATTTAGCCATTTACAGACGTACGCGAAATGCAATGTTAGACAGATTAGTTAGCATTAAGTGCATAACCATCCTTTTATTATTTTCCACAAAACAAGAATCATGGACACAAGCACGCCACGATCACCTATTACAATATCACACACACAAAAAAAATAATAGGCTAACAATAATAAAATAAATAAACGACCGAGAACACCATGTAGTGTGAGAAGGGCGAGATGCTGAACGAGACAAGACAGGCCATACCTATGCAAGAACATTCATGGTGTAGGCTATACGATGGCGTGGTGTGGTAACGGTACGATAGACATACAACAGAGCCGTCGTACCGATAACACCACGCCATCGTATACACACACACACCACGGATGTTCTTGAATATGACTCGTAGACATTCCAGGGAATTTCGATGCGTTCTCAAGACATATAAAATACCACCAAGATGAAAAATACCTGCCACACTGGGATAACGGGAAGAAGAAATAATAACAAGAAGAAGTGTGTGAAGAACCGCCAATCATTCATTCATTTTTTTTACCTTATTGAAATATTCCATTAAACTGGGAAAATGTCACATGGGGTTTGTTTCTATGCCCGTATTTTCCTCTTCACAACCTCCAAAAATCCTCAGTATATCCAATAATTCCACTGGTGAATCCTCAGTTATTGGATTTTTTTTTGTGTGTGTGTACTTTTGGTCACTGTAATCGGTTCACTTTGTCGGAACTGTCACTGGGAATCGGGACTGGTGGGAAGAGACGAGAGCGAGATGTTCCCCCTCTGACTGCTGGCAGGCTACTGACTCGAGGTTGTCCCTGTCGTTGCTTTTGCCCCCCCCCTTGCCACCCCACCCCCTACTATTTCCCTTCCTTCTACCCCCTCCCCCATCTCCCTGTCTTCTTTCTTTCATTTTTCTTCCTTCACTTCATCTCTCTCTCTCTCTCTCTCTCTCTCTCTCTCTCTCTTAATTATCGTCCCAATCTTATTCATTCTCTTCTTTTCTTTTCCCTCCTTCTCTCATTTTTATCCCCCCTCCATCCCCAACCCCTCTTTCTTTCGTTCCTCTTCCCTTTTTTTTCTCACCTCATCTCTCCTGCCATCCTTCCTTCCTTCAAGCAACAATGTGTACAAGAGCAAACCAGAATGATCATCGGAAAATACAAATTATCTTGGTAGAAAAGAAGTGTGTGTATTTGGTTCTCTATTCTATTACAGTATTAAAAATATATATAAATAATTTATATATTTCACATACCTCATGGTGTTCTCTCTCTCTCTCTCTCTCTCTCTCTCTCTCTCTCTCTCTCTCTCTCTCAGTCAGTTCCAGAGAGAGAGAGAGAAATAAATAAATGAGAGAGTGAGAGAGAGAGAGAGAGAGAGATAATTAATCCTCAATCTGACACACAACAATGCAAGTAAATAAACAGGGCGTGGAAGCGTAGCGCTCTCCTGTAACCCACAACGAGGAACATAGCCTATTCTATACAATACTGCCTAGCCTGGGCATTACATATATAGTCATAAATACCTCCACCATCGAAGTATACGAGGTAAAGTTGGAAAATATCTCGATACAAGAGAAATTGAATTGCGTTGTGATGATTTGAGGGAGATGAGTGTGATGATTGAATTAACTAAGTGATTGGTGTGGTGAGTGTGGATATCCTATTTATTTAAGGACCCTGTGATCGTGTATGAGAAATGGAGGCTTCTGATTCCTCCTGGCCATGCCACGAAACAAGCTTCTTCCATGTAGGTGGTGATTCGTGGCAATATTTGAAGGACTCGCTAACCTCCAATTTTCTGACTACATAACATACAGGGTCCCTTAAGGGGAGAATTTCTTGTTGGTAAATTGGAAGGCTACTGATTCCTCTTAACTATGCCAGAAAACGGACGCCTTCAATGGTACTAATAGGGGATCTGTTTCTTGACATAGTTTAATTAGAGGAATCAGCCAGAGACCTTCCAATTCATCAACAATTTAATATCACCTTTTTAGTTAAGGAACCCTGTGATCGTGTATATGACCTGGTGGCTTCTGATTCCTCCTGACTATTATGCCACGAAACAAGCTAAATGGTTTTATCTTCCAATTACAAGATGCGTTTTGCAGTACAGTACAAGAAACAGCGTTACCAACATCAAACCTTCGATACAAACTTTGATAGGAAAAACTAAAAATTTACTGGAGTCTTCAAATACACATAGACCGAATTGTTGTGTTTCTATTCTTTCGTGGCAATGTTTGAAGGACTCTCTCTCTCTAATCTCCCATTTTCTTACTATACAAACGAAACGAAAACGACTGTGACTCTTACGACAAATATTACTTAGTTATGAAAAATATGTTGTTGTGTCTCAGGCTGCAGTACTGTACATAGGAACCAGTGAATAATAATAATAATTATAATAGATGTTTGCCTTGGATTCTGCTCCAGTTAGAAAGCGTCAATATAGGATTAATAATAATAATAATAATAATAGAAAAAATAGATGTCTGCCTTGGATTCTGCTCCGGTTAAAAAGCGTTAAAATGGCTGCATCTACCACAAATATCCAGCCATGGTCATTAGATACCGACTAAGTGTAATTAGACCAAATACCAAGGTGTGATGGTAGAATTCCATATATCTTGGTGTTGGCCCCTTCTGCTTGATGGTATTAATAAGAGAAACTATACTGGTAGATGTTGGGCCTGTTCTCCTACTCTTTCCCTAGACCTTTGTTTGAAGTTATTGAGATTGGTGGCACCAACAGTTTTGGTGACTCTAGCAGGTAACAAATACCTTCTTGGTCCTGGCTGGTGCTGTACTTCTGATTGTGGCCTCTGGTAGTAGTGAATATGGTAGACTTAAACATCATTCTGCCACACTGAGAACATTCCCTTCTGTAGTTGACTTTGTCCAGACCTCTCAGTAACATGAAGGTCTGAACGACATCTGCTCTCTTTCGTCGGAACTGAAGTGTGGGAAGACCAAGATTAACAAGTCGCTCGGAATATGAGAGATGTGAAATTCCTTCGACCAGTCCAGTGGCCCTCAGCTGAATCTGCTCCCAATCATCTTTGTCTCTCTTCAGGTTGGGACTCCATATCACTGATGCATACTCCAAATGGGGACGTATTAGGCTTTTGTACAAATGCAGAAAGGATGTTTTGTTCAATGTTTTGTTTATGGCACCCAGAATTTTATTGGCTTTGTTGACTTGTGCTTGTATATGTTGAGAAAATTGTAGTTTATTGTCTATTGTTATCCCCAGGTCCTTCTCCATGTCCTCAACTGCCAGCTGATGCTGTCCATGATTGGCCGAGGCCATCATGTAAGAGCGGTGTGGATTCTTGGATCCTAGATGTACGGCCTTGCATTTCTCAGGATGAAATATCATCTGCATCTTATTCGCCCAAGACTGATTTGTTTCAATATCTTCCTGGAGCCCAATGTCTTGGTCTTCCAAGATCTGATAGTACTTTGTATCGTCGGCAAACATAGAGATGTAGTTTTCCAAAAGTTCAGGCACATCCGACACAAACATGGTGATAAGAAGCGGACCCAGAACTGAAATTTGTGGTACTCCACTGCTGACCTCGGCCCACTGGGACAGTGCGCCGCTGACTAAGACGCGTTGTTCTCTGCTAGTAAGAAAACTTCTAATCCAGCAGAGTGTTTTACCTATAATGCCGAGTGTACTAAGTTGGGCTAACAGTCGTTCATGCGGTATCGTGTCGAATGATTTGGCATAATCTAGAAATATAATATCTACAGGTACGTTGTGACTAAGGGCTTCAGTCCAGACATCCATCGCCTCGAGCAAGTTTGTCACTGTTGACTTCCCAGGTGTGAATCCATGTTGCTGTTTACACAGAAGATTGTTCACTTTCAGATGGTCCATTAAGTCCTCAGATATTATTTTTTTCCAATACCTTGCAAATTATTGAAGTTAACGAAACTGGACTGTAGTTTGCAGGATTTGCATTGTTTCCTTTCTTGTATATAGATGTCACCGTGGCTACTTTCCACTGCATTGGTACTACGCCAGACTCCAAGCTACTACTGAATAGCATAAACAGAGGAGTGATAATCACACGTGGATGAATCTGGTCCGGTCCAGGTGATTTGTCGACTCTTAGGGTTAGAAGTTTCTAACTTAGTAAGGATAATTTCCAGTTCCGATTGTACTCTTGTCAAAAAATTTAGGAAAATTGGCCATATCCTCTCTGGTAAAAACTCCTTTTTACTGTCTGCTTAATACTTCTGCCTTGTCTTCGTCATTGGTGATAAAATAATGTTCCTTCCTCATTACGCAAATCTGGTATTCCGGTTCTTGATTTGCGACGGCTGTTCACATTGTTGCAGAAAGCTTTGTTGTTTGTGCGAATCTCATTGGTTAGCTTAGTTTCATAATCTTTCCTGGCTCTCCTCGCTGTATGAGTGGCTGCGTTGTGTATTTCGGTATATCTACAATGGTCCTCACCGTCCTTTGTATTAACATATCTTATCCATGCATGATGCTTGTTTCTTACTCTTTTAAATGCATTGTGGTTCATCCATAAGGGTTTTCTTGTATTGTTAATCATAAAAGTTGTTTTCGGCACACATTCATTGACTGCTCCCATTATACGTAATTCAATGCGATTTGCCATTTCTTGAGCTGAGCATCCTTTAAGCTCCTCTTCCCATGCAGTCAATATTCAGCAGTCGCCTCATCTCTGTAAAGTCTGCTCGATTATAGTTGTAGATAGTTTTGGTAAGTGTTTTGGTAATGCCAAATTCCATATCGAAAGAGAAGCCTATGTGGTCACTCTAAAGCTCCTCGTGGGTCTAATAATGTCAAGTGCACAATTATCTCTGCCTCGATAGAAAAAAATAAATCGTCTTGGGTTGGTGTTTGACCATGGTCAAACACCAACCCAAGACATGCATGCCTGTATCTGGTGGGTTGTGTGATATGTTGTTGAAGGTATGAATAAGTCCCTGATGCATTCCACAAACTTGGCTTGTATGCTCTATGGGTTAATATTGCTAGCGAGGATAGGAATACAAAGGAAGTACAGGCAACAGGAGGCCCATAGTAGCCTTTTACGAGGTTATCTGTTTATGTTTTACGAGGTTACCTGTTTAGGAGATGGGTCCCATGTAATTACTGGATGATTAAAGTCACCAACTATTAGAGTGTGGGAAATATTGCAAGAAGTCGCCCATTGTATAGGGCAGCGTAAATTTTCATCCGTCAGACTATAGAGCCAAGTGCGGGGAACCACTTCTATATATAACTCCAACTAACAGTCAGTAGTTTTCTTTTCCCTTTATTACAGCCCAAGTATGCCTCTGGTATTTCTGGGAGTACTTGTCGGACCCTGAGTGTACTTCTTATGTATAATATGCTGGTTCCTCTTGTGTTAGGTGCTGATAAATTACTTGTGAATCAATCGTACTCAGGTATAGACATTGTTTGAATATCTGGTAAAGTACAGTACAACCCCTATATCTTTGGTTTTATTTCTGTTAATAATATTATATCATAGTTGTGTACCGTATATTATTGAGTGTAATTAAACTTACTTACTCAGGCAGTTTGATTATGTACTTACTCATAACAGAGTTGTCCACATTTCTATAATACACATTAAGGATCTTTGGTGGTTTATTTCTGTCTTTGCTACTTATTGTAGGTTTGTTAGGTTTATTCTTGTAGTTGTTGTTGCTTGACCTCGACAATTTGACCTCTTTTGATGATCCACATTTTGTTTGGCTGTGTTGATGAGTTTTCTTGAGAGGCTCTATTAAGTTTTTTTACTCTTGCTGCTGATTCTTAGTCAGGTCTGGTTTAATGTTCACATTCTGATACACTTCGTGGGTTTCCCTTTGCTCCTTGGCTTTGGCTGGAACCAATTTCTTGTCAGCAAGCAAGTCAAAACTCTATTTTGAGCATACGTGTTTTGTTCTCTTTGACTGTACTCGTGATCAGGTTAAACTCATTCTTAAATAAATCTGTAATTGACTGTATCATCTTCAGGTGTCTCTTCTTCGGGAAGATTAAAAACTGCTACACTGAATCTTTTCTGTTTGATCAGCTCTAGTTTAGAAAGCTCCTGCTGCAAAGTTCTTGTGTCATTGGGTCCAAAAGATGACCCCACCATGCTCTTTGTAAAGTTGGAAACCTTCTCTTCTAGAGCATTAAGTGTTGCAGTTGTTTGAGCAATAGTAGCATCCAACTTTGACTGTACATCTGTTTTAAGGGCATTGAGGTATGGGGACGTGTGTTGTTTGCTGTAGTACTAGGGTTTTTCAGTTCTGTTTCCACTTTTGATACTCGTACCTCCAAAGAACTGTAAAGATCAGATAGTTTTGTGTCTGTGTCTTTAATTTTAGTATTTAAGCAGGATATGTTACTAAGCATTGTTTGCACAATGTGTAGAAAGCTCATCTAGAGTTGCTTTAATTGTTTCACGTTTACGTTGCAAGGCAATGACCTGTAACCTAAGGTTCCTCGCTCCTCTCTTGCAGTTGTTGCAGTATCATGCACAATTGTTACTGTCCTCTTTTATAGCTTCACATAGTTTCTCAGTCACATTCTGGCAGTCCGTGTGAAACCTTTGTCTACTATCAAAGACAAAATTCGTGTCGCTGTTTTGTCCAATGATTTAATATAACTTGTGAAACATTATGAAAGCCCCAACACAGTAACGTTCATGCCCAGTATGGTTAGCCCTCTACCATATATTTTCACCAGATTTCACGACACGAGTTTTGTCTTTGATAGTACACACCTCACAATCAAGAACACGGGCATTGCATCCCACCTTTTTGCTACATGCCTCACAGGAAAACTCTTTACCGGGTGTTATTGCTTTTGTTAAACTTCTTGTAGCCGTCCCAGTTTTATTTATATCTGCCATACTTTTGTCTTCTCCTGCTGAACCACAGATCTCAGCCTGTTATTGTCGTTTACATAGGTTCACTGTAAAATTTTCACACGAAGCACCAAAACAATCATCCTTCCACCACTACGGTTCAAAGTACACAAAGTGAATATGTTCACTATAGTTAATCATTCACTGTAGTTATATGTTCACGATAGTTATTCATTCACTGTAGTTATATGTCCACTATAGTTATTCATTCACTATAGTTATTTGTTCACTGTAGTTATTTGTTCACTGTAGTTATATGTTCACGATAGTTATTCATACACTATAGTTATTCATACACTATAGTTATTCATACACTATAGTTATTCATTCACTGTAGTTATATGTTCACTATAGTTATTCATTCACTATAGTTATTTGTTCACTGATTCTGATTGGTCATTGTAGTTATTTGTTTACAGTATTAATGTCTACCAGCGTGCAGACGGAGCACCGAAACACACGTCCTTCCACCACCACAACTAAAGGGATATAAAGGTTTTTGCCAGCCAAGTTGTTGACTGAGCCAACATAGCTACTAGGCACAATCTACAGTTCAACTCGTGTATGGAATAAGGCCTTTCACCTCCTTATATGACGTTCTTGTTTCATTACACTACCAAATAACACAGTGAGCTGCCGTGAGTTGCTGTGGAAAAAACAAAAAAACAATCAACCCTTAAGGGGAAATTTGGTGTTGGTAAATCTGGAGCAACTGAATCCTCCAAACAATTCCAAGCAACGCGACACCATTATATTTGTCCATCTGGTTCTGTTTCCTGGCATACTTTGGAGGTATCAATGCACTCCAATGTAACAAAAGTTAATTACCACTTTAATTTGGTAAGCAGAACAAATATCAGCAAGTCCCGTCTATATCACGTATTTGTATTACTTATACTATAGTTTGTCACGTAACCGTTATTCACAGTATTACATAACAATGTAGTTATTTACCAAATAATTATTTATCTTTTTTAAATTACCAGAAGTGCTCACTACCCTGGACCAGAGGGACTGTAGTTTGGAAAGCACCCCATTATTCCTTTCCTACTCCCGCCCACTGTACATACATACAATACGTTTTCATTATTATTATTATTATTATTATTATCATAACTTTACCACAGTAATTGAGGAAATATTTCATTCAAATTATAAGTCCCAGAGGAAAAAAGTCAAACTGAAATTAATTCAGTCTCCCATTACTAATATTATTGACCAGTAACCAAAATAAACCTAATTAGTGACTTTATTATTATTATTATTATTTCCCTTCTCTCAAGAGGCGTCTAGGCTTTGAGAAATTAAATCCGAGTAACAGCCAGAGAGAAGGGCACCAGACCTATATACCTAGTAAAATGGGTCACTATCGCATTCACTCCCCCAACCTCTCTCTTCCAAGCTCAGAGAAAATTAATTCCCACCCAGCCAGCTCCCCCTAACAAAAGCATTATATCAACTAGCCTTTGAAAACTCTCTTAGCGAATCTGTTGAATCTGTTCCGGTCATTCTTGTTTTTCACTCCCACGTTTTTTCATTGCACTCATTCTTATTCCACGCTTACCTACATGATAACTCGTGCACAGTATCATATCGTATCATCTGTTTCTCCCAGGTCTTGTCCTTCCGCACATTCCAGCGATTGTGTAAGTAGTAGCAGATACGTAGCCTACTGTACTTAGAGCTTTTAAGTATTTAAGTGTTTAGTGAATCCAGCCCCTAGTTCGTATTGGATTGCATTAAACTGACCGAAAAAATTAAATACATAAATAAATGAGGGAGCCAGTACATTTTTACCAGATTAAAAAATGTGGATCATACTTCGTATAAGATAGGGATACAGTATGACTGAGAATGAAATCAGTATTATTATTATTATTATTATTATCATTAAGTTCTTTATTTACCTTCAGTACAAGCCCCAACACTCTGGGGAACGTTGCCGCTAAAGGCCATGAAGTTATTTGATACATGGTGGGAAACTGATAGGTGTAAACATAGATAGACAATTTGTAGTAATATCTCATCTAAGAGAACAAAAACAATAATGATAATATTGTGAAATAATAGTAATTAATTGACATATTGGACAGTGGGCGGGTAAAGATCCGACGCCTCACACACCTACACAGCCCCACGACATCCACGGACACCAGTTCATGAACACCGTGGGCCGTGGGATGGAGAAACTGTCATGTCGTTCAGAGTCAGTGCAGAGGTCCAAGTCCTCTCGTGTTTCATCACGCAGAATTCGTCTAACTAAACTTTTGGAGATTGGGAAGTGTACAGTAGGCTGGGACAGGTTGCATGTAGTTTTGGCAAGTCTATCTACCTGATCGTGTGGGTCATGACCTATATGAACAGGAATCCAGATGAAAGAGACACAAAGGCCAAGGGTGGTGACAAGATGGAGTTGGTGTTGTAGGAAGGAGATGAGGGGGGTGAGGTGGGGTGGAGGATTACAAATAAGAGCTAAGGTGGTGCACCATATACAATTGCTACCCCTGCAAAAACTCCATATTCTTCAAATACTATCATTGACAGTTTTCTTTGATTTTTCACGGGAAACATCTTTATTAAGGGGTTCATAGTACTCTTAGCCCCTAGCAATGTTGGTTAGTAATGTTCACATGTAACTTATATATTCGGCTAATTCAAAGCCAAGTAAATCTCATTTCCTTGGCTTTGGGCTGTTATTTTTTTATTCTCTACGTGTATTTGTGTGTATCAGTATGTTTTTGACTGTGTGTGTAAGTGTGTATTTGTATGCACATGTAGGCCTATGTGTATGTATTTGTATGTGTGCATATATGCATATGTTTATGTACAGTGGGTGGCAGGAGTGGTGTTGCTTCGCCCACCGCGGCCCACGGCCCACGGTGTTCATGAATTAACTGGTGTCCGTGGATGTCGTGGGGCTGTGTAGGTGTGTGAGGCATCAGATCTTTACCCGCCCACTGTCCAATATGTCAATTAATTACTATTATTTCACAATTTTATCATTATTGTTTTTATTCTCTTAGATGAGATATTACTACAAATTGTCTATCTATGTTTACACCTATCAGTTTCCCACCATGTATCAAATAACTTCATGGCCTTTAGCGGCAACGTTCCCCAGAGTGTTGGGGCTTGTACTGAAGGTAAATAAAGAACTTAAAAAATATATATTTACTCTCGGTACATTGGAGGGCTACTGATATCTCCTTAATATTCCATTAAACAAATGTTATTCCATTAACAAAAACTAATGGTGTCCTATTGTTTGGAATAGTTAGGAGGAATCATGCAATTGCTCCAAATTTGCCAACACTACTACACCCCCTTAAATGACATTGACACTAAACTGACTGCAGAGTACAGTAGTTACTAGTTAACCATAATGGAACATAACAAGAGGTTCTTAGAATCTATTGCTAAGTAAAGAGTATGTTGATATTCTAAATAAAGTAAATGTCAATCAACAGACCGGATAAAATAATCAGACTGGGCACTTCAAAAATGTTCACAATATCATAAGTCTACCCGGACACAACTTATAATATTTCAAGAAAGAGACACTGAAAGCCTAAAAACAATGCATATACACATGTCGGAAACGCAAAAGAAGAGGAAGTACAGTGCAAAAAAAAAAAAAAAAAAAATACCATGTTCCCGTTGAAAATGCTCTCCTCACAAACAAAACATCGGCTCGGATACTAGTAAACAGTGTTGCCAGATATTGATAGTTTTCCCAAGATATGGAGAATTACAGATACCAATGGAAGTATTATATAAAGATTGTCGAAGAGTAAATGGAGAAATATTTACCAGACGAAAAAACAAGATGATGGTAAATATACGACTATCTTCAAGAGTAAACAGGAAATTATTGAGGTAAAAAGGGAAACGCTGATGTTGAAGTTGGTGAAATTTCGTCAAGGAGACCTGGCAACACTGCTAATATATAAACAATAATAAAGGGTTTGTTATTGTATGGTAAATCCGTCTACAAATGAGTGATAAAATTTTACATACATACATACCGATAACTATAACTGCCAAGAACTAATATTATATACTATGCCTTCACCACTAACTAATATAAACTAAGATATAACGGTAATAGTGATAATAACGATAACCGTAATAATATAGTAGCATGCATAACATATGCTTACGTGTTTACAATAACTTTATACACACACACACCATTACGTAATTAAGGGGCCCTGTAATGTTGTCAGAAAATTGGAGGTAAAATATTAAAAGAATTACCGTTATTGCTTACGGTTTTTCTACCTTCGTTACCCACTTATTTAGACCATTCTAAGACTATTTTCTTTTATGGTATTTCCTCCGCAAATGCCCCATTTCCAAGATGAGACATTTTCAAATGGGGCATTTTGAAATTAGCCTGACCTTACCTAACCAAACCTAGGTAGCATCAGACTACCAAGACCTAACCTGGACAAACTACCGGGACCTAACATGGGCAAACTACCGGGAAATAACTGTGGTAAAGTACAGAAAATGAAATACTGGGACCTAGCCAGATCTGGCAACACTGCTACAAAACGGTAATTCTTTCAATAAATACCAAAATGAGTCCTTCAAATATTGCCACAAAACACACACACACACCTATATTGAAGGAGGTCATTTTGTGGCATGGTCAGGAGGTCTTCAGAAGCCTCCAATTCTCATACATGATCACAGGGTTATGTATACCTTATATTGGATAGGTTAGGTTAGGTTAGGTAGGTTAGGATGGGTCAGGTTATGTTAGTTTGGGCTGGGTCAGGTTAGGTTGGGTTGTGTTGGGCCAGGTTAGGTTATTATAGGATCAGTTTAATAATGCCCGATTTTAGTGCTATAATTTAACTCGTACAGCTCATCAATAATAACGATGTTAAGTAGAAAATAAAGAAGTCTGTGCTAGGCCAAAATGACCTTGTAGTCCCATTTGAGAAACGAGACAGCAAGCATGAAAAAGGAAATGAAAGACTGATAGAGGGAAGAGATTATTAAAGCCTGTTGTGGTTTGCGGATCTATTAATTAATATGTTTTGGTAATTATTGTTCAGAGCTGCCATTCTATGCACTGATTAACCTATATTTGTATTTTGAATTTGTGAGAGATATATATACCTTTGAAGTGAAGGAGTTTATAGCTATTGACGATAACCAATACAACCTAATATAAAAATTAAAACGTCATTAATTGTTGAAAGCTCGTAATTTGTAAATGTGCACCGTAGTTTATCATTCTGCCTCATAATTTCTTAGTAATACTGGACTTTAGTATGTGTGTATGTCCCTTATCTATTTTAACTTGTTTTTCAATTATAAGTAGCCTACAGTACAGTACGTATAATTTATGGAAGGTCTTTATACAGTGTACCATTTTTTCGCAAATCAATAACAACGATCATTCCACAGATACGGTATCTAGGCCCCCGTCCCAAATACAGTACCAAACCAGCAGGAGGGTGTACAAAGTATTTCTGTATAAAACTATGGTGTAAATTATACAACAGTAGGATATTATTAACTTTGAAAATTCAGTGTTTGTATAGTATAAACCTAACACCTGTGAATTACGAGGTTTGACTGTGGTACGCATTAATACTGTACTGTACAATTAACTTTTCATTCATCCACAGTGTTGATGCTTTGCCCCCTACCAGGAGCAACCCATCCAAACATATGTGATCAAGGGATTTCTGGGACAGAAGTCACAAAAGTGTGAGTTTATTTTTTTATACTTACTGTGAGGCTGTGACAATAATGTGCAGTAATAAGGCTACCAAACTCCTTGCCCAAAAGGAGACTATGTGTATATGTGTATTGCTGTTGGGTGAGATGGTAATTCCTAAGTACCGGTAAATAAATGTATAATGAATTGGTAATGTTATATAAATTAATCATTTTAATATGAAGTGAACTCCCCACCTGTAATGAACATGGAGCTCTTAAACTAGGTGAAAAAAAAAAATTATTACTGTATTTAGATTTAGGTTTCTCACTCTTAGGCAGAAGTTAATATATCTGAAACAAGATTAATTTTTATTTTTAACTTTGTACCAGGTATTGCTTGCATTTTCACTGATGTGTGTAAATAATTTGCAGATTTGATGTGTTTTGATGATGGATAGACATGCAGTCAATCAAGCAACCAAACCTCCCATCAGACTGCTCATAAAGGCCAAGGATAGCACTGTCTCAGATGTCCCTTCAGTGTTTTGTAGCAAAGAAAATGACGGTGGAGGCAGTGGAGGTTGTAATCGGCAGATAACTAATGATGAAGGGAAGAGAATCCAGCTGATCAGATATGAGGAAGGGAAAGAAAATTCGGGAGACACTTCAGCCAAACATGCAGAAAGTGGGGACGGCCTCAGACGAAGGCTGATAAACATTTTGCCCAGACCTGATGGACTGAAAGAAAATTCAGGAGATAGAGTGACTTTATTAACCTTAGCTAAACATTTGGGAGATGACAGACTGGTAAATATTGTACTCAGACCTGAAGAGGGGAAAGACAAGTCCGGTGATAAACTGACAGGCACCTCATCCAAGATTATGAGACCAGATAACAACCACAAAGACAGACCAATAGACACCTTGGTTAGAGGGGCAGGAGGGGACAGCCAACTGGCAGACAACCCTACCAAACACCCCAGACAGGATGATAGCTCTAAAAGCAGAGTGACAGATAAATCACCTCCCAACAATTATTTAGAACAGGAGAGCAGCCCCAGAGACACACCAATACCAGACACCTTGGCCAGACCTGAGGGAGGGAGTGAAAAGATTCCAGTAAAAAGACTAATAATGAAAGACTGGTCAGCCAGACTTAGAGAAAAGAATACCACTGATACTCACACAAGAGACACAGAAACAAGACCCACAGGCCAAGACAACAACAGCAGTCACAGAAGAGACTGTGGGACCAAAATAGCATCAGAGACCAGCAGCAGCAGCAATAGCAGCAGCAGAAAGACTCAGGAGAGAACACGGATATCTTCTCCCTCCACTTGTTATGTGTGCCAAAAAGTTTATAAGAACAAATGGAGTCTGGCCACTCACCTACGGGCCAAACACAAGGTGGCAGCCCCTGTCTGTGCCCGAATGCCCTGCTTGGAGGCTGGGTGTAGTTTTAGGGCTGGACGCATTGCCCGGCTCATCACCCATCTTATTCAGTCTCACATGATGAAGTTTCAGTGTGAGAAAGTGACTTTTAGGGAGAAGGAAGGTGAGTTTACCACAGATCACTGCAGCATACTAAAAATTGCCACTTTACTAAGGCTCAGTTTGGTTGCATGTAATATGATATAATTAAAGCATCTTTTTTATCAGAGGCTTCAGATAGCCTGGTAAAGTGTAATTATGTATGTAAAGTGTAATTATGTATGTGGATACTTGTATAATTTGATGTCATTACTAAGAGCAGTAATAACATCTGTTATTATCTCATAGATTTCTGGAAGTGGAAGAGGGAAACAGAAGAGCATTGTCAGTCCACCTACTCTGCCTCCACCTCTGCCAAGAAGACTGTGGCTGGTGACACCAAATACTTCCTCCGCTGCAGCAGAAGTGGGTATGCTAAAAGTAGGGTGACAGAGAGTGAGGAGGAGTGCTGGGAGAGGGAGGAGAATATTGGAAAGCGATGGGGGAAGGAGGAGAGTGAAGAGAGGGGGGGTGGTGAGGAGCTATTGATTAAGAGGGAGGTAAATATGGATGGTGATATGGATGATGAGATTAGGAATGACAAATGGAGAGAAAGAAATGGTGGTACCAGATTAGGACGACGATGGAGCGATGGAAAGGAAAGCAGCCAGATGTGGACTGCGAGAGATGGCAAGGGTCAAAGACGGAGTAGTAGTGGGAAGATCAATGCAGTGTGTACCTCCTTCATGGTGGCCACCTTTGCCAGGGAGGGTGGGGCCTCCGTTCAGTTCTGTCGCACCCATTACGGCCACACCCTGGACTCCTACCGACCCCAGATGACCCAGAAGGAGCAGCTTGCCATCAAGAATATGATTGCAGCTGGCAACTCGGCTCATGAGATAGTGGCCTCACTCAAGGCCAGCCTGCCCGCCAACCGACACCATGTGGTCAAATACGCCAATATCCACAACATTGCCACCCGCCACAATCTCCACCTTACGCCTGGCCGCAGCACAGATAGTACCAGACGGCTGGGAATGCTGGCTGCCACTCAGGCAAATCTAGCTCAACCAGAAGACTTACTGAAGGTGGAGGAGGAAGTGGAGATAGTGGAGGAGGAGGAGGTGGAGGTGGAGGGTGTGATGGAAAGTACAATGGAGGACTGGACGGTTGACACTGAACTTGACACAGCCACCTCTGACAGTCCCATGACCCACCTTGAACATAGTCCAAACAAATATTTGGGGATGGAAATCATATGTAACCCCCCTAGCCTGACAGATCCAACAATTACCAGTCTCCAGGAGCAGGTTATGTCAAAGGTGTCCCGGGTGTCCACTCTGGCTGCAGGGATGACATCCAGAAGTGCTCTGATGCAACTCAATGAGAAGCTAGACAACCTCCTGGCTGACTTAGAATCTAATGTGTGTGTCAGTTTAGTTCCCAGTGAATCAGAGAAAAGTGTGCCTGACTTGGGTATTGAGTTAGTTCCTGTTGAGGCAGAGTGCAGCTCTACAGACATTGTTCTAGACAGAGATGTGGTAGGAAATGACATTATGCTCTACTGCTCTAACCGCCCTATGCATGACTTCCAAGTTCATTCCTCCAAGAAGGATGGATTCGGAACATAACAATGGATATAATGTTATCTTGTGAAGAGAGATGGAAGTAATCCATGCAGGTTAAATATTTGTCCTTGTGTCTCATTTACACCCTACCATATGGAATGGAAGGTACCTAAGGCTGGGCCACATTATCTTGAACTTATAAGGGTCGGTGTCCAGACTAATGTTCCTCATGGTTTGGGATTGGTGAAACATCCCAGTTACCTTATGGGGACTTTAGGTGATGTCTTAAGTACCTCTAAACCACAATCTGGTGCTCTAATGTAATAGACCACAAGGCTTGGCTGGTTTATTACAAAAACCTAACAAACAGGGCTGAAGAATACAGATTTGGGTTATGTGCTGTGCTGTGACCCAGTGAAAGCTTTACTGTACTCGTATCTATTCAGGTGCATCATACGGTAAAACTATTTTAACTTGTGTGTACAGTAGCCTACATGAATACAGATATGTCATCATTTAATTGTACTGTACTTGAAGTTTGTGAATGAATGAAATGGGGAAGAAAGAAGATTGTGCTAGACCAGAAAGAACTTTTGCCATAAAAAGGAGGGTGACAGAGGAGGGCATAGCAAGCACAAAGAAAACAGAAGGAAAGAAAGGAGGAGGAGAGGAAATGTATTGGTTCGGGTCCGATGGGACACCAATACCCTTAGTGGATTGCCCACATCTTACAGGGGTGAAGTTGGTAAAAAATATAAGTGGTTTGAATGACACTTATTTTGGATTTTTATGATGGTGAGGAAAATTCAGCAATGCATTTCTTGTACTGTGCATTATTATAATGATGATGATTGTCATTATTATTATTATATAAATAATGTGTATAAAATAATAAATTATAACAAATTAATATAAAACCAGTAACAGTGAATATTAAATGCATTTAAGAATCTTATTTACCTTTGATTTGAATAAGTTGATGAAATACATAGGTTATATAAATGAGCATGGGTAACAAAGTGTATCAGAGGACTGAAGGGGGGCAATGATTCTGCCTTTCTATAAAGGGAAGAGTAGTAAAGAGGAATGTAGAAGTTACCAGGAGGAGTAATAACAGACTGATTGCAGAATAAGAAAGCATTCTTTGACTACAGGAAAGACATATTGTACTGCACTCCACTCACAAAGCACACAAGGACTCTCTGCAGTGTTGGGATTGATGACAAAATTGTTAACTCTGCTACCAGTACAGTGGGAGAGGACGACAACATTATGCATGAACAGAGAAAGCCCAGGGTCCAAATAGGCCTGAGAAGTTGGCTTGCAGGAGGCTGTGTGATATGTGAACGCAACAGGAGAGAACGGCTGGCATGGGGGCACACAGGATTATAGGGTAAGGTGATAACTCAGGCTATAAAAAACAAAAATAAAAAAAATGTAAAAAGAAAGAAAAAAAAAGTAGTCCTAACAGGAAGAGAGTGAGTGTGGTCTGTAGGTAACCAGTGACCTTCAGGCCTCAGGAAAATACCAGGCATCACCTTGCCCACCAGGCCCATAAAACACAGCAAAGGGTAAAGTGTTGGAGAATTTGGGGGCTACCAAGTCCTACCAACTGTGTCACAAACCATGTAATCCAAACAGACATTCTGTTTCTTCTTACAGTTTTGGGGAACCAGTATGTCTACTCAGGAATTCAGGAACACATTGTCTCCTTAAAAAATGTCTTGGTTTTCAGCCTTTAAATGGTTGAATAATACTATTGTACTGTCAGCCTTCCTTTGTTGCTTTTTGTAATGGGTCCTTAAAATGTCACTACCATACTCTGCACTGTAAATTGTACTGAGGAATGTGTAGTTATTAATTGTTTTCTGTTACATTTCCATTCAACAAAAACATATTTTATATATCACATTACAGTACTTGTACAGTAGATAGAAGAATTACTGGGTCCTTGGGATTAACATGGCATTCTATAGAAAAAATATTAAGTGCATTATAAATGATAAAGTAAAAAATAAGGGGAAAGAAAAGTCCCACTGTCTGCAATTGCTTTAGCTGTTTTCCCCATCCATTAACTATGTATTTTAGTACTGTACTTATTGTCAGTATTTCAGAAGGTGGCAATTCTATTATAGATTTTAAGTGGCACACTGATCATGAAATAAAATCACCAACCAGTTTACATGTTACACTACGTTTTCAGCAATGAAATCACTCCTTAAGTAATCTTGTACCTCTTTGATTGTAAATATCTTCAGCCCAATAAAAACAAGTGGACCTACAAAGGAATACGAAGGACCTACAAACAGCAACAGACCTTTTGGTGGTTCTTGTTAGGCTGTTTGGTTTTACTTAGCTATCAAGTATACGAGGGGAGGGAAAATACAGTATAGCAAAGGAAAAGTGAAGGCTCCTCAAGGATTACGAGGATGAGGAAACACCAAGAGCACTGAGTTAACTTACCTCCATATTTTAATAAGACTTGCATGTCAATCAGCGAACCAGTTTGGAGAGTTGATGGGGTCAGCGGGAGGTCACCACACACACACATGACCTCACTACCTACATGACCAACAATATATTACATTAGATTGAGGATAAACAAGCAAGGTCATGAATGGAAAAAATTTATGAGAACATAATTTATAAGGGTGATTATTTATGTGAGTTACTTTTATTCATAGACTATAATATTTGATATTTATTAAGAGTATTTTCTGGATTGATTTCACTTATAATTAAAAGCTGTAATTTAAACTAAAAATATACAACAGAAGGAATTGGGGATATTAAAAGTGAATCAGTTTATCTTTCTTGTTTATTTTTGTATAAACTAACAAACTGTATACGTCTTAGCCCATTATAAGTATTATAATATTTTTCTGTCTATAAATTGTCTCTATGCAATATTTTTTTTATTATCGTTTATTGGGTCGTGTGCAAGAAAAGTCATGAGTTAGTCGACTACAATGTCCGGTGCGATGACTCCACACTGTAGCCAGCTTGGGAGCCATCGTACTGTGGGCCCTATGCAAGAACATCCGTGGCGTTGACGAAGGCTTGGTACCGGTACGGCGCGCTCTCTGGTGTTTGTCTATGGAGTCATCATACCGGTACCACACCATCGTTAGCACCATAAATGTTCTTGAATACGGACGTCCCCCAGTGGGTATCGTCGTCTCCTAGGCCATGAGTTTCCTTGCATACTGCCCCGTTACTATCTCATCTTAGCACCATGCGATCGCCCCCTGACTAGCTCAACCTCGATTCATCTCCGAGGTAAGAAAAAAATATATAAACACAAAAGAGAATTAATCATAAGTAAAAAAAGATGAACAGTTCAGTCAGTTTACCCAAAGACGGGGAGACATTGTGACAAAAAGGACACAAACATGACGCCACAGAATTTAGGAGAATCTTAATAGCTGACCACCAACACCTCCTCCTCCTCCTTCCTTCTCCTCCCCATGAGCTGATTCTAGTATTCCAAAGTCATATAATCTGTCATATTATAGTCACACAGAACAAGACAACGTAAAGTCATAATACAACCATTTTTTTTATTGTTTTGTTTGCACCAGTTGCCAAGTGAGTGATCGAGTCGAATTTTAAGATTTGTGTGAATATGTAGACATAAGTATGATAAGTCTTAGTGTCATAGAGAGATTACACAGACATTGCACTCACTAGTAGACATACAAATTGAGCATCGGTTGTTTAGTATTTTTTCAATATATTTATCTAAAAAAAACACACAAAACGTGAACACATACAAATGCAGCAGTATACGTGTGTTGAGGAGTAATGTATTGCACAAGGCAGAGTCAACACGCTACTTTGGAAATGGATTTTTTTTTATTTGTCTAGGGTCAGGGAAAAAAAAACTACGGTATTATTACAGAATAACTGTGTTTTTGGCTAGGATCGCGCAGTGTTACCACATCTTTCTAGGTCCTGGGAATTTGCCCCAGTCACTTTATGATACTGTAGTTTACACCGGTTATATCCCGGTAGTTTGCCCAGGTTAGGTCCCGGTAGTCTGATGTTGTCTAGGTTAGGTTAGGTCAGGTCAGGTGAGGTCAGACTAATTTCCAAATTATGTTTGTAAAACGGGGCATATCTCGAAAGAAACACCATAGAATAAAAGTGTTTTAGAATGGTCCAAAATAGTGGGTAATGATACTAAAATACACAATATAGTGAACCCAGTTCTTCTGTAAATTTACCAAAACTACGCTTGTACTTACTCGCTCATTAATAAATTTCGTAGACTCTAAATCACACTCATTTATGGCTGTCTCGAAAAACAAACTGTGGCGATAATCATAACAACATCACTTGCATCACGTCACTCCTCTTTATAATTATATACTTTAAAATAATTAAATGTCCCTGCAAACCCCGTCACTACATTCAGATTATTTTCATTCGTTGAGTCACTTTACAAATTGGGTACAGTATATCAGTATTTATTCCCTTGTTTTGTGTGTGTGTGTGTGTGTGTGTGGGGTTGGGGAGGGGAGGGAGTACAGTGTCGGTGGTAAATCTGGAGCAACTGATTCCTTCAAACTATTCCAAATAACAGGGCACCATTATTTTTGTTCATATGAAGAATCAAACCACTCCAATGTACCAAAAATGTATTACCCTCCTTAGCCTACAACAGACACACAGGTGGAGGTCAGCAGGGGAGGGGGAGAGGGAATGGAGGGCTGGGGATGGGGGATACAGGAGGGTTATTCAAAAAAGTAGTCTATGCATCACATTTTTCAAGGATATATCATTGACGACAACACTACGAATTGGGTATACCTCGAGAGCAGGCACACTCTCCACCTCTTCCTTCGTCCTCGTTCCCGTCTGAGCCCCCTTCCCCCCCGTCCTACTGTGCGTGTGTGTGTTTCAAGAAATAATTGTATATCTACCTGTATATAGGGCGCCTGTGTGTATGAGTTTTGAGACAACAACAACACTAACAACACTAACTAACCTGAGGATGGAGGACGAAGGAGAGCATAAAAATAATATATATATATACTCGTTTGATGGACCCCTTAGAATCAGTGTATAATTATTATGAATGAGGTTTCGTTTTATTTATTTATTTATTTTTTTGCCATGACTCCCTGACCACTTTATGCACATACATACATACATACATACATACACATACATTAGGTCAGATTAAATAGCCTATTGTAGGTTTATAATTAGTCACTGTCTTAGCTGATGGTATATTGAAGGTGACAGCAGACCCTCAGCTTAAAAAGTCCCCTTCAAGTAGCTCAGTTGGTAAGGAGAGGAAAGAGGAAATGGAAGGAAGTGTGGGAGAGGAAGGTATGAGGGAGGGAGTGGAGGAAATGGACAGAGAGGAGGAGTGAGGGAAGACTGTGATATGAAGGAGGGACTGGAAGATATGGGCAGAGAGGAGAGGAATGAGGGATGACGAACTAAGAGAGGGATGAGTACTGTGTTGTCTTTCGGTCTGAATTCACACTCTGATCAATTCACTTGGGGAGGGAAGGGGGTGGAAAAGGAGATGGAAGGGGGGGAGGGAAAGGGAGATGGAACGGGGGAGGGAAAAGGAGATGGAAAGTGGGAGGAGGAGGAGGGGAGAGAAGATGTAATGGAAGGATGTATGGGTTGAGAGATGGGGAAGTAGATATGGACGAAAAAATTCACTTGTTATAGTTTCCTGTAGCCGATCTGAACACTGACCTTAACAATATTTCTTCTATTCTTCTGTCAATATAGTACACACACACACACACACACACACATACACACACACACACACACATACACAAACACACACACACACACACACACAAACACACATACACACACACACACACACACCTCTAAGGACTCCATGCTTAGATTAGTTGTGATTAAAGGGAAAAGTACAAGGGGACACATAGAAATAATAATGATAACAATAATGATACAGACAGGTAGGTGGATGTGTAAGAATATAAAATGAAATGCTCTCATGTCATCAAAATATGTGATGTATGTAAATATATATATATAATATTTATCTATCTATCTATATATATAAAAAAATTATCTTTCTCTTTACCGTAATGGCAGGATATAAGTGTATTGTGGGCAATGTTGTACTTCAGCAACGGTTTGTACAATAATGTGTTGTTTTTTTCTGTTATGTTATTAAATGCCGAGCGGTGATTATTGGCTGGCTGGCATGGCAGTCCCGACACCCGTCACTCAAAACAGTTCTCTTAATTTCTATTTTTCACTTCTCGCTCCTTATCACCGGAGTTTTTGTTTTGCTTAAAAAATTATATAAATACATATTATTTGTGTTATATATATATATTAAATCATTTCTATTTTCCTTTGAGGGTTCAACTTATAATAGTATAACATTTTCAATTTCACAGTTATTATTTTGTCACTGAGTTGGGTGTGGTGGGTGGCGTGGTATGGGCGTCAATCAGCCCACACGCCCACACCACCACAAGCCTTTGGTAACGTGATAAGGCAGGGGGAACGATATTGGAAGGGAGGGGAGATGGAGCAACGTGAGGAGAAGTGGAGGGGATCACTGTGGGGGTGGGGGGGGGTTCACTGTGAGGGGAGGGGGTTACTGCTGAAACAATGGGTCAGATTGAGGAACTTACTGTGGGAAGGAGGTATGGGGGGGGGGGCAGGGGATAGTCTCGGGGGGGGGGGGGGGCATGGAGAGGGGTCGAAAGGAGGCCACGGAAAGGATTAACTAGGGGTGGGGGGCGCGGGGTCAGGGAGGTATTGGAGTGTTTACTACGCTGAGAGGACGGGGAGGGGGGGTTTGTTAGTGAGGGGGGTTGGGGTAGCATCCACCTCCATGGCTGAGGGGGAGGAAGGTTGGATAGTTACTGCACATGAGATCTTCCTCTCTTTCTCTCCACTTTCCTCTTCCTCCTCGTCGTCGTCTTCTTCCTCCACGTCAATATATTCTTCCTCCTCATCATCTTCGTCAGGAGTATGAAGGTGTGAGTCAGTGCGGGTTTGATGGTGTTGGTCCTTGTCCTGGGGTGGGGGTGCAGGGGGGTCTGGGGCATGGTACCGCCTGGGGCTGCCGTCCAATATGGTGGGTCCGTCAGCTTCGTGTTTCTTCATGTGTCGGTCCAAGTTAGTCTGTTGTCCAAAGGCTCGGTCACACAGACGACAACGGTAAGGTTTCTCCTTGTTGTGAATGTTACGGACGTGACGCTGTAAGTTACTGGAGATACTAAACGATCTCTCACAGAACTTACACTTGTACGGCTGTTCACCCGTGTGTGTACGGAGGTGGCGGGTTAGGTTGGCTGACCGGGGGAACACTTTACCACAAAACTTACAGCTGTACCGTTCCCTGGGCTTGACTGATCCAAGCCCTGTCACCACTGGGGCACCGCCCCCCAACTCACCATGTATTTTCCTCTCTCCAACCACCTGGTACAGTGCCGGGTGACCAGGAGGGCCTGGTGGTGGTGCACGGTACGCCGTCACCATGTGGGGTGGACCTACGGGGCCACCCAGGTGGTAGGTACTGTGAGGAATGGCCATCACTGGGTAGGGAGAGCGGATGGGGGGGCCGGGGGGCATAGGGGGATGAACCTCGCTAGGGTAAATATGGATGGGGCGATGATGGAGGGGCTGAGGGTAAGCTACGGGGGGCCCCACCCCAGAAGTAACGGGGCTGGGAATGGGAACCACCTTGACGGGGTGGTCTGGTTCCCCTGAGGAGGAAGGCTGCAATTCCAGACGCCGGGGAGATCGGAAGCCAGGCACATGGGTGTACTTGGGGGAGGGGGGTCTGGGGACTGGTGGAGGGGTACGATGTACCACCAGGTTCATGTTCTCGTCAGCCACCGGCCCTCCCGTCCCTCGCTTCTTGGTGGTGAGATCAAGGGGTTGGTCGGCTTCAGAAAGGTCAAGGGGCCGTGAGGCAGGAGACATGCGAGGCTCACGGTTGTGGGTGGACAGATCGAAGGGCATGTCTGAGGCAGGCATTGGGGCGTCTGATGGCCAGGGTGGGGGATGGGGGTCCGGTAAGTCAGGGGCGGGGTAGGGCCTCGACTCAGGACACACTGATGCCTGCTTGGGGGACCCCAGAGACCCGTGTACACCCAAGGGTCTGAAGGCATGGGGTAAGGGGCGAGGGGCCTCATACTGACTAAAGGCAGGGTGAGGTGAGCGGGAACGTGGTGGGGCGGGGGGTGAGGGCTGGGTGAGGGCGGCCACCAAGTGGGTCCTGGGGGGCACACCGAGGTAGCGGGGGCCTTGCACCGGTGGGTGTCGGCTGGGGTACTGCGCCCCCTGCAGTACAGCCATCTGGTAATGAGAGTATGGTGGCGTAGGCGTGAAGGGGCGGGGCACCGTGGGTGAGGGGCGGGTGGGCGAGGCAGCAGGCATGGCGCAGGCAGGAGTGGCCCGAGGCACCAACATCAGGGCAGGGGGGAGCCCACCTCACTCTGCAAAAGGAGAACAATGTCATTAGATCACAGAAGCTACACATCATACACAACACATCCAAACACAGGGGTTTGGAATATCCATGCACAAAAGTTAAAATGTTTATATGTTGTCAGGCTTAACTAAGTTGGTTATATTTAAAGTTATCTCTGTTGAAACCATGAAATTCAAAAGTAAATATAAGTGCCATAAAGATGAAGAGTCTATTGTTCCGACGTCAGAATAACACTTATTACCCTGACGACAGACACCACTAGTATAACACTCACTCACTCACTCACCGCATTCACTCACTCACTCACCGCATTCACTCACTAACTCACATCATTTACACAGATGCGTACCTCACCAACTTATTCATATCCCTCACTCACTTTGGTCACGCACCCACTGAATCAAGGAGGACTTTTTGTGTGTGTGTGTGTGCGTGTGTCTGTGTCTTCGTGACCCGACATGCCATCCACAGGAGGTGCGAGGTCAGTCGTGTCCTCCCTCCCTTTGATCACCTCCCCTTTCCTCCCCTCCCTACCTCCCTCCCTTTGATCACCTCCCCTTTCCCTCCCTTTGATCTCCCTCTCTTCATCTGATCCTCCTGCCTCTCCCTTCTGACACCCTGACCTCCCTTCTAATCCCCCTCCCTCCCTCCCTTTCTCTGATCCCTCTCCCTCCTGACTCCCTGACCTCCCTTCTGATTCCTCTCCCTCCCTCCCTCCCTCTGATTTCCCTCCCTTACAATAGCATTCCCTCCCTCCCTCCCTCCTTTTAAATTTGCTCCCTTCCTTTACCTCCTCCCTCCATCCCTCTGATTTCCCTCCCTTACAATAGCCTTCCCTCCCTCCCTCCTTTTAAATTTGCTCCCTTCCTTTACCTCCTCCCTCCATCCCTCTGATTTCCCTCCCTTACAATAGCCTTCCCTCCCTCCCTCCTTTTAAATTTGCTCCCTTCCTTTACCTCCTCCCTCCCTCCCTCTGATTTCCCTCCCTTACAATAGCCTTCCCTACCTCCTTTTAAATTTGCTCCCTTCCTTTACCTCCTCCTTCCCTCCCTCCCTTCTTTCTGATACCCTGACCTTCCTTTCTCCCTCCCTCCCTCCCCCCCTCCCTCCCTCGTTAACCTCCACCCCTCCTGATATCCTTTCAACCCTCCACCCCCTCCTTCATTCTCTTTCCTCCCTCCCTCCTTCCTTCACTCACTCTGAACTACTCCCTTCCTCTCTAACTTTCTCACTTACTCTGAACACACACACACACACACACACACACACACACACACACACACAGTACAAAGAGCAGCAACAAGATGGCTACCAAGTCTAAGAGAACTAAACTATGAAGAAAGACTAAAGAAACTAAAATTACCTAAACTAGAAGAAAGACGAAAGAGAGGTGATATGATTATAATTTACAAATGTGTCACAGAAAAAGAAAAGATAGATATAGACAACTCATGTCAACAAGGAATCCCTACAATGAGAGGACACAGTAAGAAATTAATTTAAAAAAGAGGAGATAAAGCTGTACAGAAATATAGCTTTCCAAATAGAGTAATAGACGAATGGAATAAATTACCACAACAATTGGTGTGTGTCAAAAACATACATAACTTTAAAGAAAAATATGATAATTGTGTTTTAAAATACGGGACATTACGAGCTTGACTCAATCCTGTAAAGATACAAATAGGTAAGAACACACACTCACTCACTCACTATGAACTACTCCCTTCCTCTCTAACTCTCTCTCTCACTTATACTCATACTCTCTCTCTCTCTCTCTCTCTCTCTCTCTCTCTCTCTCTCTCTCTCTCTCTCTCTCTCTACCATCCTTCTCCCCCCCATCCTCCCCCTTCCTCCCTGACCTTCCCCAGACACACCAGCCTGTCACCTTCTGGACCAGGGCAGGGCGCCCTTTAAAGACATTCCCTCCCGCAAGAATTAAAGTCCTTCATTTCCGCCATAAAAGTGTGGAGTGAGTTTTCCCCGCCAGAGGGGTAGGGGTTGGTTGATGAGGGGGGGAGGGGGTAGGGGGGGGGAGGGGGTGGGGGGTGGGTGGAGGAGGGGGAGAGGGGGGGGGGTTGGAGGGGGTTAGGGATATACTCATTGTCTGGTGACGAATAATTTGGCAGAGAGACATTAATATTTAGATGATAAAATTTTACTATCAATAAATTACTGGAGTATTTTATAGGAGTATTTACAATTATTATTGGAATCTTGTTAAATATGTAAGGGACAACAATAATTATTACAGATTCTTAACATACATACATAAATTATGAAGAAAGTGTAAAGTATAATTATGCATATTACATAGTACTCATATAGGAATCTCTCCAAGGAAAATACACACATACACTGAACACACGTGCACACATGTCTTATCTTACACACACACACACACACACACACACACACAGCGAGGTCTGACCCATCACGCCCTCTCCTTGTTGGAAAAGTTGTTTGATGTGTGTGCGGGAGTAGCACCTTCACCTTGCCTCACCTTACTTCACCTCATTTTATACCTCACCTTGTTTCACTTCATTTTATACCTCACCTTGCTTTACCTTACTTCACCCCATTTCACCTTATTTCACCTTACTTCACCTAATTTCACCTTTACCTCACCTTGCCTCATCTCACTTCACCCTACAGAACTTCAACATTGCCACGCCTCACTTCCTCACTTCACCCTGTCATATCCTCATTATTTTCACCCTCACCTGACATCATCATCATCACCTCATCTCCTCTTGCTTCACCTAATATCAATGCCTTTCATCTGACCTCACCTTACTTAACCTTGGTACTCGATCACACACACACACACACGACATGTTTTGGTGTGCGTATGTGGTTCAGTCAGTGAGTTAGGGTCGATTCCACAGTGGTTGGTAGTGGTTTGTAAGCACGCAAACGAAAGAATATTAGCTGTGTAAATGACTTATAGCTGAATTATTTAATGAATTTGGTGAGTAAACTATGCAGTGATCATCTTTATCTAACCGTTTGATAGATTCTGTAAATTAGGGTACTCAGCTTTTGGAAAATAATGAAGCCTTACAAGTGTGGTTGGTTAGGAAAGCTAACAAACTAATACGACTGTGGAATCGACCTTTAGTTTATTTGGCTACGTGTTTCCTGTATATTGTTAAAAGGGAAATATTCTCTTTATGGTAAATTTGAAGGCTACTGAAGGAAGCAGAAGTGGTAACAGAGGCATAATAGATTTGACATTACTGATTCCTCCTAACTCTACCAGAAAACAGACCCTCTCAATGGTACTATAGTAATATATAGGGGGGATCTGTTTCATGGCATAGTTTGGAGGAATCACAGACCTTCCAATTCACCAACAATATAATCTATCCTTAAACTGATATAGTGTTATGACTGATGAAAAAAAAAAAAAAAAAAACTGTTCCTATTTTCATTATCAATTTGGGATCGAGTTTCGTCATAAATGTGGCACCTGCGCATGTACTTATCTCGCTGGACACACACACACACACACACACACACACACACACACACACACATACAAACACAAAAACAAACACACACACACACACACACACACACAAACCACACACACACACAAAACCACACCACACAAAAACAAACACACACAAATATTACTTCAACATCATATTAGATTCATTATAATTACAAGGAGCAAATACAGTTTCTATTCCAAATATAAAAACTACAACTCTGCATTGAAACATTACCATAAAAAAAATAGAAATAAAAATAAATATAGAAATAATAATAAAAAAAAAAAATAATAATAACAGTACAACCACACTCACTTATGCTCTTATTATACAGGGAATAAAATGTCAGGTGATTGTCATTCGTGTTGTTTTGTTTTGTTTTAATATACAGGTAACGTCAGGTAGGTAAGGGAATCCAGGTCGGTCGGTCACACAGACAGGATAAACTCGATTTAACTTTTCTCCTCCTGTGATAATGAGTGTGTTGGCAAGCATGTGAAATTATCGATCGTGTGTATTCGGGAGGTGTTTTGGGTACATTCGTGTGTGTTGGGGAGGGGAGGGGAGGAGAGAGTAAGTGTTTGTGTGTGCATCGAATGTGTATTTTTGTTTGGTGTGTGTGTGTGTGTGTGTGTGTGTACCGCTCTGTATAGTGCTTGTTTGTATGTTTGTTTACGCCCTCTCTCTCTCTCTCTCCTCTCTCTCTCTCTCTCTCTCTCTCTCTCTCTCTCTCTCTCTCTCTCTCCGACCTTGATATATATAGGTGACCTAAAGTGAGACAGTTTCTGAAGGCTGGAGTGAATATACCATAGACTTTATACACGAAAGTCCTTGAGAGATTGGTTAGTAAGTACTGTTATAGTAAGTCGTAAGTTAATTCGTGGTGGTAGTGGAAGAGGTGGTAGTGGTGGTGGTAGTGGAAGAGGTGGTAGTGGAAGAGGTGGTAGTAGTGGTGGTGGAAGAGGTGTGTAGTAGGGTGGTGGAAGAGGTGGTAATAGTGGTGGTGATAGTGGTAGTAGTGATGGTTATAGTAGTAGTAGTAGTAGTAGTAGTAGTAGTAGTAAGTAGTAGTAGAAGTAGAAGTAGAAGTAGAAGTAGTAGTAGTAGAAGTAGTAGTAGTAGTGGTGGAGGTAGTGGAATGGAAATGATTATAAGAACGTTCGACTGTGAATGAAGAAGAAGACAGCGAAGACGAGGCGAATCAAACGAGCAAGATGTAGTGAGAGACAAGTAAATATAAACACCAATAAATGAATAATAATGAATGAGGAGGATAAAGGGGCCATTTTAATACAAGTCAGCCCCCGACACACTGCAGTAAACATGAGGGTTAAACACGATAATGAACAAGGGAAGAAGGAAAGGGGAAATGTAAGTGTAGGGTGATAAATAAATAAATAAATAAATGAAAAATAAAATGCAAACGTGTAAGTAAGATTTAGTTCAGACAAAAAACAAAAAACGCCTTTGCACACACACACACACACACACACACAGTTCAAGAGTAAAAAACACTTTCACACACACACACATCTCAAGAGTACAAAACACTTTCACACACACACACAGTTCAAGAGTAAAAAACACTTTCACACACATCTCAAGAGTAAAAATAACTTTCACACACACACACACACATAAACATGAGTACTGAGCCATTTAAAAAGAGAATGAAATCAGCTAACACACACTAAAGCTAACATCTCCTATATATAATTATACAAAGTACAAAATCACCGAAAAAAACAAGACTACCAGGTATTAGAATTAAGGGGAGGGAAGGAAAGCGTGACACCAGAGTAAAGGGAGTGGTGAGAGTGACAGAGTGGCCAGGTGGGGATGGATGGATTCGTTCCCGCCAAAAGTGAGTAGCCAAAACAAACGAGAGTCGCCTTGCGCATTGTTTGTTTACCATTGAGGCGCCCGGAGCTGTTCTTCATCACTTTCTCTACATCGAAAACCACCACGCACGTGTTTGAAGGCGTGTAAATAAGTCCTCGTCATGAACTCACGTGAAGCGAATGGATTGCTGCACGTCATTATTATGTGTTGATATTAATTAATTAAGGGGAGATATTTCTTGGTGGTTAATTGGGGTAGGGGTGGGTGGGGAGGCTACTGATTCCTCCTCCAAACTATGCCAGGAAACAAATTAATCACCTCAATGTTACTCATGGGGGATCTGTTGTTTGTTTCGTGGCATAGTTTGGAGGAATCAGCAGAGACCTTCCATTTTTACAAACAAGAGAATCTCCCCTTTAAGAAGAGCTCAAAATAAAGGTTATAAAATATGTCTCTTACAACATACTATTGACAGTGAAAGATGAATGGTGCTAAGAGTGTTAAATGTATGTATGTATGTATGTCTTCTCTAAGTATCCTCTAATCTCTATCGTCGAGACATTAAAACGCACAGCATGCATTATTGCTTTCACTACATCATCTACATAAGTTATATATATATATATTGGGACAGTGTGTAGCCTAGTTAGTTATTCCTGCGTTCGCGTCAGCAGTTGCTTTGGTAATCATACAATGTACAGTTGGCCTCAGGAATACGTACAAGAATCATTGGTTAAAAGAGGTCTTCATTCTGCACACATTGTAATGATTGTTGTGCTGACAGATTGAAATATTACCCAAATAACATTACTATAATGGTTTTGAGTTAGAAAGTTAATGTACTAAATTTTCTAGTTGTTATGTCACAGTGGTGTATTCGAATTCCTGAGGCCGACTGTACATGTTATTCTTTTGCTTAAGGGACCCTGTGATGTAGTCAGACAATTGGAGGTAAGTGAGTCCTTCAAATATTGCCACGAAACACCACCTACTGTATATATAGAAGGAGCTTGTTTGTTT
>JAWQEG010004013.1:0-21349 GCA_033782935.1 Petrolisthes cinctipes | reverse complement strand
ATACCTCAGGAAAGCCCCCAAGTGGAGGACCATTAATAATTTGGCAGTGTTTGGGGGGAAGCTCGCACCTCCTGATAAACGAGGACAGCATCCATCTCAACCTGTCTCTCCTCCCAGCCAGCCTCTCCATCCACACACATTAGCACTCACAGGCTCCTTTACTAAAGAAGTATCCGGTCATCTGGATGGTTTTGTTTTGCCTTTCACTGCATAAGGAGTACTAATGATCTATCTGTCATACCCTAAGTTCCAGTCTTTTCCCCTCTTGAGGATGTTGGATAACTATATTGTACGCCCATACACAGGCGCTCATTTGCTCAGGATCTGGTCATCTGGACGGTTTTGTTTGACTTTTGCTGGATGAGGAGAACTGATAATATGTCTGTCCATTTCTACGTACCCGACTTATACACTCATGTCGAATGAAGCGGTTTCCAATAATGATGTGAAATATTACATGGATTTTGTCACATCAGATACTGTGAAAAATGAAAATTAACTAAGGTAATATTCTCGTACAGTAGGTCGTGGAGGCCTTACGTAGGTCATAAGTGAGGTTTCTCACTTCATTCGTTCTCGAACTCAAGCCAACTAGAAGCGAGGAGAAAACACTAACACTGCACTAATTCGATGCCTCTCAGTCGTGTTAGATTCTACAAAATATTTATATCCTCCTAGAACAGAGAAATATAAAAAAGTAACAATCCATAATAGCATCATTAGTAAGAAGCCTTATTACTAATAATATTACACTGTATTAGTATTAGTGACAACCTCTAACAAGCCTTATTAGTTACATTCATTATTAGTAACATTCCATAATAAACATTGTGCGTGTGTGTGTTTGCCTTTCATGCACTAAAAGGCTAAGGTGTGCATCAGACAGCAACATCCTTCAGAACTTCACACAGCTGTGGTTTGGCACCGGTCCAGCTGTCCCTCCTCCTCCCCTCCTCCTCCTCCCCTCCTCGTCTCCTCCTCCTCCTGCACGCTGACGCCAAAACCCAATGCCTCCATCTCTCTTCATGTCACAGCCTTCCTGAAAACTATCCGTCCTTTCTTCTTGCACTTTCCTTTCTTTTTGATTGAGGTCCTTGGTGTTTCCTTCTTTCATCGACGTTCCTGAATTATTCTTTCCTCGTGATACTTTTCTTTTGTGTTTGCGTTCTTTGGATTCCCTTTTGCACTCCATTGAAAAACACAAACAAACAAATAAATCCTTTCATCATATTACACGTTCTTCTTTTTTCTTGCAGGGTGATTCCCCTCAGTCTCCATTTGTTATATTTATATCCTTCCTGCCTTCTTGCGTAACAGAGTGTCCGCCTGTCTTAAGGGGGAAATTTTGTGTTGGTAAATCTGGAGCAACTGAATCCTCCAAACTATTCCAAACAACAGAACACCATTATTTTTGTTCATCTGGACTTGTTTCCTGGCATATTTTGGAGGAATCAAGACACTCTAATGTACCAAAAAACAATTACCACCTTAATAATAATGTTATTAAAACTTATAATATGTTTTATGATTAACATCTACGCTTAACAAACTTAGCATCTTTTGACTTACAATGGTAAAAAACGCAGTGGTCTTTCAATCCCACCCAAAACTTGAAATAACTCTAAGCATGCATAATATGTGAAATAAGTTTTAAGAATGAATACGTGAAATTACTCAACAATGACCTTTAAATAATAGTAAGACTGATATAATCTCTTAAAAAACCTATGAATTAACTCTAAGCTTCAAAAAGAATATTTAGTTGTAAAAAAACATCTCCAAATTGAACAAAACCTCTAAATTAGCAACTGTGTGTAGGACCAGCAAGCAAGTAAGCAAGCAAGCAAGCAGGGAGGGAGGCAGGCGAGGCTTTTCGTTGTGGCTGGAGGGCGCTGAGTCTCGTTAACATCTGTGGCCGCAAGTTATGTATCGGGCGGGCGAGGAAGCTGAGGGTCGGAGCCACGCCCTTCCCGCACGAACCTCCTTCCTCCTGCAGGGGCGGGTGGGTGGAG
The DNA here is from genome assembly GCA_033782935.1 of Petrolisthes cinctipes. NCBI lineage: Eukaryota > Metazoa > Arthropoda > Malacostraca > Decapoda > Porcellanidae > Petrolisthes > Petrolisthes cinctipes. The sequence goes on along the minus strand of JAWQEG010004013.1, from coordinate 19,337 downwards.
TCCTAGAGGAGGGCTTGTAGCAGAAGGGGTCGGAGGGCAAAGGTTTGGTCGTTTCTCCAGTCTGATGGGTTTCTCGCATAAAAGGAGGGAGGGGGTCAAATTTGCTTCGTCAAGATTTATTTGGTGTCCTGTAGCTCAAAATATATGATGGAGGAAGCTGAAGGCCTTTATTAGACCTCAGAATGGTGGAAATTTAACAAGTGAACTCTTCCATTTATACAGAAATGTTATGAATGAAATGCACTCACCCCCTCTGCCTGATATTCAACTCTCATAGTTCAAGATCTCATGAGTTTGAAGGCATTATCGTCCACTCGCAACACCATTCACAAAATCTACAAAGTTTACCATCAGAGAGACTAACTTGGAATAGGGAATTTTGACCATGATTGTACATACCACCCGACCCACCACCTCGACCAACCTCTTTCTCTCACACTTCCAGCCGTCTGTAGTAAATATTCGTAAAAGATAATAACACTTTCAGGCTTGGGAAACGCACGTGTGGCGTCGATCATTTGATATTTAGTGCTTGAGTAATTCTTAAACCAACCAAGTACTTTAAGCAAAAGGTTTATTGAAATTGGCTAAGTTCATTCGCTTCCTACAGTAAAATTTCTTATCGAGTATACAAGAGAAATATGCATCAGGTGTTTGTGTAAGGCGTTTACATGAGATGTTTGTTTAGCGTGTTTGTTTGAGGGTTTGTGTAATGTGTTTATTTAATTTATGGTTCAAATATGCAATTCTCCATTTGTCTTGAGTGAATCATTTCTGTATTCAACATTTGGTCCTTGATTTCGGGTTAGAACTGAAGAGAGAGAGAGAGAGTAAGAGACAAGCAGACACACACACACACAAAAAGACACACACAAAGACACACACAGACACACACAAAGACACAGCCATACACAAACACACAGAGAAGAGGCCGGTGGGGACATCCTTGAAATCCGAACACACACACACACACACACACACACACACACACACACACACACACACACTCTCTGTTAGTCTGGGTTCCCTTGTGTTCTCTTTGTCTCCTGGTCCGTTCTGATGCACTCGCCAAACCTTATTACCTCAGCCTGCCAGTGAAGGAGGTTAGCTTAGCACACGTGTTGTTGTCGTCTTGTTTCCTCTGTGTATCTCTCAGTATCTATCTCTTTCTGTCACTGTTTGTTTCTCTCTTTGTGTGTCTCCGTATTTCTGTCTCTCTGTATCTATCTCTTTCTGTCACTGTTTGTTTCTCTCTTTGTGTCTCTCAGTATCTCTTTCTGGCACTGTTTGTTTCTTTCTTTGTGTCTCTCAGTATCTCTTTCTGTCACTGTTTGTTTCTCTCTCTTTGTGTCTCTCCGTATTTCTGTCTCTCTGTCAATGTGTGTTTCTCTCTCTTTGTGTCTACCTGTATTTCTCTCTCTCTCTCTCTGTTATCTTTGTGTGTTCATGTTTGTGTGTGTTATGTATCTGTTCGTCTTCATGAATTCGTGTCTGGTCCCTCTGTGTGTGTGTGTGTGTGTGTGTGTGTGTGTGTGTGTGTGTGTGCGTGTGCGCGTGTGCGTGCGTGCGCTCGTGCGTTCCTTTGCCTGAATTCATGTTTGGTGTCTGTAACTCCATTTGCCTGCTTTGTGTGTTTGTCCTGTGTGATACCTCTGTCTGTTTTTCTGCTTTCTTTCTCAAATCAACAGTGCACAAATACTCGTATTACACACCACCCATACTACGAGATGTATAATGTATAAAGAGAATGGAAATCTGGCAACAAAACTAATGTTCTTCAAGGCGAGAGGAAGGAGCCACAGAGCTTACATATTGACAGTTCTAGGATCTAAGAAAGTAGCGGTAAACCCAAGTTACTGGCGTCCACATCTCCGCTGAGACTCACTCCAGCATACTGGTAGGGACGGTACGGTGACTTTTATACAGTAGAGACAAAGCGAGTATTTCAATTTGTACCTTTTGTATTGTCACCACTGCTTTCCATGGTTTATAGTAGTGGTAGTAGCAGTGTTTTGTTGATGATATACAGTTTGATAGCACAAATACATTAATCCCAAGCTGAAAGTGCTGTTAACACATTTTTACATTTCGAGTAAGAAACACTAATATTGAAATCATGATAAATGTGAAAATAGACTCGTTCCCCAAAGTCTTCAGTTCTCTGTGTGCACGAACAATTTATGTGAGGGTCCAATAACATGGTTACTGCTTTAATGGCCATTGGTTAATGAACTTAAATCTCCATCCATAGTAAATACAAGGGACGGCACTGCATAGAGAGGAACGGCACTCCTCACACCACTCACAGGGAATCCAGAGTACCGTAGTGAAATGTTTTGAAGGAAGGAGAGAGGGGGGTGGTGGTGTTTGTGCGACTTGGTCTTTCATCGTGAGAGGTGACAATGGAAGGCCAGTCGTAAATTGAGCTTCTTTACACATGAATTTTAGGTTGAATGTGAAGCTAAGGCGAGTACTTATCTTTATCAGTTTTCTTATCGTGTGTTTCCCATAGCTGACGTTTGTGTATTTTTTTATTTTAATGGAACAATCCCTGATTTTTTTTCTCTCGCCTTAAAAATACTATTATAACAATAGTTTTATCCAATCTTGAAGAGGCATTTGCTACAGCATTATTTCTGATACAGTCTACTGAAAACAATCCTTACACAATATAAACACACACCCAAACAAACAAATAAACACACACACACACACACATAAACAAACAAACATATCATAAACACACACAAACACACATATACTGTACACACACATACCCACAGCGGAACAAACCTTCAAAAAATGTATATATGTTGAGGTAATCTGGACGGCCTCCCTCTGAGTCTGTGAGGGAACAACACTTACTCCTGCTGTGGGTGGTAGTAGTGGTGGTGGTGGTGGTGGTGGTGGTGGTGGTGGAGTGGAGGGCCGCCTGCCTGCCTGCCTCGCGTGACCTCAACCCGCCACCACCAGCCAATAATTGCTGAAAGTAACGACTCCCATAATTACTGGGGGAATATAGGACACGTATTTTCCGGAGAGAGAGAGAGAGAGAGAGAGAGAGAGAGAGAGAGAGAGAGAGAGAGAGAGAGAGAGAGAGAGAGAGAGACATTGCACCTCCAGTAATGCTGCTACTACAACTGTATATAGCCTGTGTGTGTGTGTGTGTGAGTGTGTGTGTGTGTGTGTGTGTGTGTGTATTGTAACGGTACTGTTATTCTACAATTAGTTATTATTTTCTGATACAACTATGGTTATGCTACAACTCTGGAGTATTAATTCTAAGCTGTAACCAAAACACGTTTTGTAATTATCATCTCTGTAGTATCTCCGGAAAACAAAATTATTTCAGGAAAGTCTACGGTGACGGTATGCCTGATTTCATTTACTCTCCTAGTGATGCTACTGAATAATAATAATATAATACATAATTTTTTTAAACGTTGTAACATGTTTTTTGCATACCTGGAGAATATTGGAGTTTTTCCTCATTCTTGACCGCGTAGGCTATCTCTAAAAAATGCATATGGTGCTCGAGTTGATGAAGCAACATTTTTTTAAACTCTCAGACTCGGAACTCAGGATTCAGTCACCTGGACGATTCTCATGTATAATTCTATATTTTACTTGATTCAAGTTATGCAAATATATAAATTCTCATGATTAGATAATCACTGTATAGAGTATATATAACAAAGCCTAAACCTGGGACTGTTTAAACTTAATAGTGTTCCAACAAGAATTATTTACCCTCGTATGAATACATGTTTCCACGACCAATAAGAAATCAATAGAGAATGTTGCCTCTCACTTCATCCTCTGACAAAACCATTTCCTCTATATTTTGCACCACATCCATATAAATTTTCCTTGCCTTTTTTCGTAGTGCTCATAAATTATGTTGCCGTACGATACGATAACGAGTCAATAGTTGTGTGTTTTGTACCGTGCCCTCATTGAACCCACTCATGTATGTTGAACTCTCAATTGCCTCGTGTGTGTGTGTGTGTGTGTGTGTGTGTGTGTGTGTGTGTGTGTGTGTGTGTGTGTGTGTGTGTGTGTGTGTGTGTGTGTGTGTGTGTGTGTGTGTGTGACAGGGATTGAGTATTTGAGTGTGTGCCTTTAGGTGTGTGTGTGTGTGTGTGTGTGTGTGTGTGTGTGTGTGTGTGTGTGTGTGTGTGTGTGACAGAGAGGGAGTATTTGAGAGTGTGCCTGTAAGGGTATGTGTGTGTGAGTGTAAGAGAGTGAAAGAGAAAGAAAGTATTTGAGTGTGTGTCTGTATGAATGAGTGTGTCTTGTAAGTGCGCGTGTATGTGTGTCTTATTCTTACTGATTTCTGACTTCTCCGCATTTTGCTCGTGCAGGGAAGAGCTCTGCTGACTCGACCAACCAACTTGTTTTAGACTTGTGGCCGACGAGCCTCTCCATATCTTCTTGCCCGGGTTTGCTGTCATGGGGTTAGTTACCTCGCCTGGCAACCTTCCCAACCCCGGCCCATTTTTGCTGCCTCGCGTGCTGCCTGCCTGTTTGCCTGCCTGCCTCTCTGCCTGCCTGTTTACTTAGTTGCCTGTTTGCCTGCCTGCCTGCCTGATTACTTGTCTGCCTGCCTGCCTACTTGTCTGCCTGCCTGCCTGTTTGCCTGCCTGCCTGTTTGCCTGCATGCTTGCCTACCTGTTTGTTTGAAATATATATTCTTGTGGGTTGAATAGTGTCTGGAACCTAATGCAATTCTTTTTCCAATGGCAATATCAACGTTGAAAAAATTATACCCTGAGGCCAATAATTAAATCCTTTCATCATGGCAATTTCAACGTGGGATAAATAAACCCGTGGGTTGAACAGGTCCTGGAACTTATAATCTAATCCTTTCTCCATGGCAATATCGGAGTGGAAAAAATATACTTGTGGGTTGAACAGTGCTTGCTTGCTTGCTTCTGTTCCCCTGTACGAGTGAGGCTTAAGAGAGAACCAGCAGAGCGAATCGTAAAAATACCTTTAAGCTAATCTCCATGCTAATGATTAACCAACATTCTTCTTCTATCCTTTTCTCTTTGCTTTTAATTTTCTCCTATTTTTAATCTCTCCCTCTCTCCCCTTTCTCTTTCTGCTCCATCTTTATTTTGTGGTGTGTACGTAAAAGAATGTGTAATTATACCGACATCTGTGTTGGTATTTCAAAGCTTACAATGTACAGTATAAATGCACATATAAGTGACTTTGATAATTATTCAGCCAGTGATATTAGTGAATAATAACTATTTCACTGTTTAAAATAAAGTGCTGATATGAAACGAACGATGAAGAGGTTAGAAGTATTTGATAATGCTAAATGTTCAACCCCGTCGGCTTTTATTTATTGACATGACGTGTTCTAGGAAAAATAATACTGCTACTATGTTCTGTAATTGTGAAACCTATAACACAGAAAATGTTTGTAGATGTTGATACTTGAAAATTTTGTAGTGTCATTCTCTAAGCCTCGGCAGGAAGGAGGCTTTTACTGCGCATTAAAAGGTACAGTATTTGATAGCAATAAAAACTGTTCTTTATTTTAACGTTTTCATGGTGTGTACGTGTTTGGTATGTCCGTGGACGCTAAACATAATGATTTTTTTACTTGCCTGGTGGAAATGCAGTAGTTCCCTCTCCCCTGACATTTGGTAACGTAAACTACACTGACTCGTGAACTGAAACCCCAGACGGAAGTTAATTAATTTACCAACTTAAAACTGAAATTCTCTACGACGAATGTGTTATATGGATACTTCACCTCTACATCATCCTTCAGAAGCACAAAGTGAGGCATCTCAAGTAAGTGCTGAAAGATAATTAATGAACAACACACAACCAGACCTTTATAAGACTGCGTGGAGGAGAACTTTTGCCCTAAGCCATCCAACTCGTGGAGAGGAACCCAGAGATCAGGCGGACTTGGACCAGGGCTTTGGGCCTCTCAAGTCAGTCGGTGGGTGGTAGTGGCTCGCTCCTGCTTATTATTGCCTGGCGTGGAAGACAGGAAGACAGTGAGTGAAATTGAGAAGGGGACGGGGAATTAATATTATTCATCTCGGGGGTATTTGTAGCCATACTGTTTCACTTGCATGGCCAAACACTGCCACACACACAACTAACCCAGCCACCCATCCAGCCATCCAGCCAGCCAGCCACTCAGTCACCCAGTCACCCATCCAGCCACCCAGCCAGCCAGCCACCCAGCTAGCTAGCAAACTATTCAATGGTGATGGACGGGAATTTGTAGCTATACCGTTTCCCCCAAACTCTGCCACACAACAGACCCAGGCTACCCACCCATCCGGCCAGCCAACAAACTATTCAAGGGTGATTTATTGTTCGTTGTTGCTTGTCACTGTTTGGAGACATTCGTTGCCCCCTAATTCTCACATCATCACTCAGGAATCTTAGGAATGACGTGTTTGCTTCACTGGGTTGAGGTGATATTTTTTTATTTCTTTAGGTGTCAGTATTTGTTTGTTTGTATTTTTCTCGCTCTGTTGAATGAAATCGCTTGTAGTTATTCAGTTAAAATGTTTTAAGACGATTTGGTTGATGAAGGATTTAGTCCCGATACTCTTTTAACATTGAGTTATTTGATGTTAATTTCCAGCATTATAAGAATCGTCTGGCACAAGTCAGAATATAAACACAAAACACGACACTGATACGCAGAGGGCACGAATGTTGCTTGGAGTGAGAGAGAGAGAGAGAGAGAGAGAGAGAGAGAGAGAGGACAAAAATATATAATACTTTCTTCTTCCCCAGGTGGTGTGCTCCTTACCCTTGCTTGCAGTGCGAAGGGAAAATTCTCACATTACACGAACTCCAATCTTCCACTCCATTACTATCCTCATCATCGCGACATTAGGAAAGTACAGTCACGCACATGAATTCATTTGTTCGTTCGTAGTGGGAAAATTCTCAGATGCTTTTTACTACCATGTATATACTGTTCTTGAGCAGACAGAAGAATTTACCCGGGCAAGAATCAGGGTTAGAAAAAAATTATATACTGGTAGTGATAATTAAGTAGTGATTGATGCGTATCTTTTAAGGGACCCTGTGATCGTGTATGAGACCTGGTGGCTTCTGATTCCTCCTGACTCTGCCATGAAACAAGCTCCTTTAAGGGGGTGCGGGAATAGGGGGACAGGCTTGAGGGGGGGGGGGTTTAAAGGGGTGATGGAATAGGGGGACAGGCTTGGGGGGGGGGTAGGGGTGTGTGGGAATAGGGGACAGGCTTTCTACCCACCCCAAGCCTGTCCCCCTATTCCCGCACCTCCCAAACACCCCCCAAAGCCTGTCCCCTACTCCCGCACCCCCTTAATGTCGTGTGGTGTTTCGTTATAATTTTTGAAGGACTCGCTAACCTCTAATTTTCTGACTACATCAAGGGGGTCCTAAAGTTCCATATTTGTGTACCCAGATGAAAATGCTAGGGCAGGATTCATGGTTAGAAAATATATAATAGTAGCAATAAGAACATAGTAGGTGATGCCTATTTGGTACTGGGAAATGGCTTGTATCTATCTTTAATTATCATTGCAACAAAAAATTTCATGCGAGCGGCGTCTGTACTCATCTTTTTTTTTTTTTTTTAATTATGCACCACGAGAGGTTACTGGGTCATGCTCTCCATTTTTTCTTCTTTTGTTTTTGCACTCCTCTACATCATTCTGAGTCCTTTTTTTCTTACGGTACCCGCTGAATATTTTATTAATTTACTTATCTATTCATGTTCATATTTTTTGGTTATTCTTTTTTTTTCACAAAGAGGTTACTAGGTCATTTAACCCGCATCCTTTTTTATTTATTCTTACTTTCGCATTTACATCCGTAGCTTATATTCTTTATATATAATCCTATTTCTGCTCTTAATTAAACCAGGAATGCCAGGAAACAGGACCAGAAGAGCAAAAATAATAGTGTTCTGTTGCTTGGAATAGTTTGGAGGATTCAGGTGCTCCAGATTTACCAACACAAAACTTCCACCCTTAAGGCAACGCTCAACAGTTTTTTTTAGGTAAGGTAGGTAGCGTGTGTGTGTGGAGGGGGAACCAAACTTATCCCAGCTCTGCCTCGTCTATCCCGGCGCCGGAGACCGCGGTCTTGACGACCATCGTAAAGAAGTGATGGCTCACAAACTCCGATAAAAATTTTCATTATTTTCACCCGGTTTATGGCATGAGCTTCCGAGACATTTTCTGAATCATTACAAAAGTTTTTTTTTTTTATTATTATTGTTAATATTATTATTTTTTTTAGTTTCAGTAGGGTGGTTCAGCTTTATTTTTTCTTTATCAGTTTCATATTGTGTTTATTACATGAGTTTTCCTTTGTATTATTTTGTTGGTTCAGTAGCTTAGTTCAGATTTTATTTTTATTTCAGTTTCATGTTGTAATATTACGTGAGTGTTTTTCCTGTAATATATATATATATATATATATATATATATATATATATATATATATATATATATATATATATATATATATATATATATATGTATATATATATATATATATATATATATATATATATATATATATATATATATATATATATATATATTTTCTCAATTTCATGATTTATTAATGATTTTTTTTTTATTTACGGTAATTATTTTGCTTCTCGCAGTTCAGATCAGGTCACAGGGGATATCTAAATTTATATATATATATATTTTTTTTTACTTCGGTTTGTAATTCTGGTTATTGATGTTATAATCAAACTGCAAATAGATATGGTAAATCTTAATGGAGCTGAATATAAGCTGACTTTTTATTAAACATTCGAGTAACATTAACTGTGGTTGTGTGTAATAATATATATCTCATCTATTCAATTTTAATACGCTGCTGAGGTGTCAAATAATAATGAGTGGTACCTTTATTTCTACAATAATTATTCCCCCCCAAAATAGCAATGAAATTAATGAATATTTAATGTGCGCTACTTGATTGAATTCATGCGTTTATTTTCGTTTGTGACGTCAGAAAAGGGAAGCCAATAATACATAATAAAATACCGTTCTCGTTATTACTGTATAAACACGTGTGGTTCTCGGGTGATATAAAGGCCCAAGGGAGAAGTAAACTGTAAAAAAAAAAAAAAAAAAAAAAAAAAAAAAAAAAAAAAAAATAATAATAATAATAATAATAATAATAATAATAGGTTAGGTAATACTTTTCTCCTGTGTACCCTGCATAGATTTAAAGTGTACGCATTCTAACACAAATACATACATTCACACCAATGAATAGAAGAACATACATTCATCGCATTCATACGCAAAATACATAAAGATATTCATACACACCAATGAATAGAAAAACATACATTCATCGCATGCATACACGAATACATTAATTATATATACACACACAAAGAATATATAGATGTAGATACACTGATACAAATCCAGGTGGCCAGGTACTGTACTTTGTTCGGTGGTTGGTGTTTCTCTCTCGACGGTCAAATTATCACTGGTGGAGGTTTACAGACCATCCTATCCTGTAGAAGTTCCAACTGTTCTCTTCAGAGGAGTAAATTGGGCCCAAAGTAAGTTTAGATTGCTTTGCCAACTCTTGTTTAACTTTGTGCGTATATCATCTGCCCCCCATTTAAGGCCAATTCGTCTTTCTTTGGAGTGGTATCAGTTTTGTCACCACCACTACCACTCCAGTGCCTCTCCAATAAGTCTTCCTTTGGGTATGGTGTGGTATTAGTGTTGTCACCAGGTCCTCTTCAGTATTGTTAATGTAGGACCTGTTAATTTTAATCATATATTATTTGCTTCGTTATGTTCGATATTTTGGTGTTGTGTAATGTTTATATATATTTACTTTAGGCCTTGTGTTGTTATCGTCGAATTGCAGTTATCAAATTATTCCAAGCCGTACATGAAAACAACACAATTACTGTGGTATCTGGTTGGTGACATGGCATGGAGGACTCATTAGTACTTGGTATACTGTAGTTCATCGAGTAGTACCCTCAAGGACTCTAGTTGTTCCTGTGTGTGGAAGTTCCATTAGTCTCCGCCAGAGGGCAGTGTAATCGACTGGATGTTGTTGGATTAAGATGCTTCTCTCTCACACACTAACTAGATGGCTCTGATGCCTACATGCTAAGCCCGTCAGTCTTACCACACCTAACCTAACCCAACATAACATTACATAACAGATCCTAAACTAACCTAACTTATCCTTTTGTAATTTAATTTAACCTAACCTAACCTAGTCTAGCATAACCTAACATAACCTTATCTAACCTAACCTAACCTAGTCTAGCATAACCTAACATATCTTAAACTAAACTAAACTAAAATAACCTATCTTATCCTATCGTATGATATCCTAACCTAACCAAACCTAACCCTAACCTAACCTAACCTAACCTAATTAAACTTTACTTGACCTGAACTGATCTGACCTAACCTAACCTAACCTAACCTAACCTAACCTAACCTAACCTAACCTAACCTAACCTAACGACACTCTGAGGACTGTGTAGACAGGTATAGTTCCATAATCGTCCTTAATTACCTACTTACCTGTGCTTGTGTTGCCATAATTATAATGTATAGTAATTAGGTAAAAGGAAACATTGCTGCTACGATGGCCCCACTGATGTTCATAAGGAGCAACGACTACCCTAAAGATTCAGCAATAGTCATCGTCAAACTCTAATAAATCAAAACAGAAATGATTCGTATAATATTATGTGAAAGAGGATTGGGGCGAATATCTTTAGTCAAGTGTACACCAATTCACCAGCGAGTCTATCCAACCAACAACTCACTGAAAGAATTTACCCGAATAATTACCTTGTCAATTCGGATGGAGAAACCTAATTAAGGAGACCGTGTAATGCTGTCGGGGTGAATTGAAGACTACTTACTGTTGATTCCTCCAAGCTATGCCACGAGACAGCCTCCCCTCGGTGTGGATGTTGTTTCGTGTCGCAGTTTGGAGGACTACGTGGTCTCCATTTCGCCTATAGAGTCAAAACTACCTTAAGGAGATACATACTCTCTTGATGGTAAAATTGAAGGCTATTGATTCCTCCAAACTATGCTGCGAAACAGATTCCCTAGCTATTAGTAACAGTAAGATCGTTTTTTTCTTGGCATAGTTTGGTGGAATCATTAGCCTCCCAGTTTACCATTAATTAAGGAAAACAGTAAAATGGCCCAGGAGACACTTCGTCGCCTGTACAGAAGCTGACGTCCTGTTGTTGTTGTTGTTGTCGTTGTTGTTTATGTTGTTGGTTTTGTTGTTGTTGGTGTTTTTGTTATTTTAGGTTGTCAGGGTATCGTGTTGAAAATACCTAAAGAATAACAAACAATCTGTGGTCTCAACTTTGCCATATACTTAGAAATAAAGATGAGTAATTTATATTCTAATTTCTGTTCATTTTAAAGCAACGCAAACCTTAACGCATAAAAATATGTGTACAGAATATATAGGCAAATATATATGCGTGCAAATAGAAGGACGAATCGATGTACTGTACCGTATATGGATAGTTTTTTTTTTTTATTATTCACTGTGTCAGTCGCCCATTGCTCGTGTAAATGCAAAATAATTTGTGTATTGCAAAATACTATTACATAATTTCGACAAAATTTCATAATATGTTTGTCGCAATAACATTTACATTTTTACTCTGTTTTTCGTATATATTTTCCTCTTCACTTTCTGTCCCTTTTAATAGTTGCAGTTGTTTACAGTTTACTTTTACACAGAGCTACTGAAACGCACATTATTATAACTGAGATTAATATACAAAAGATAAGTTGTTAGCATTCTTAGAGATGATTGATCGATACAGAACAGGGCATCGTAGCGTGTGTGGGTGTGTATGTGTGTTTATGTATGTCTATGTGTACTTTCGTTCGTGCGTGAACAACTCACAGCAAAAACACGTATCCAGTGAAATGAAATATGCAACAAGACTTAAGCAAACAATCACACAATCCATGAAAAATAAAAGCTAAATAAACAGATAGATAAAAAGGTAAAAAAAAAAAAAAAAAATGATAAATAAAGACTCAAACAAGCACACAAATCCGTGCAAATAGATATACACTGTAAGTCGAATAAATATCTATTGTGAGTCTCGCTTCCCCCGTAACCTGAGAGAGTTTGGGTGAGCGCAACGGGGTCAGAGTTGTCACAGGCTGGGCTTTCAGTGATCCGACGGCTGGCCGATACCTGCCACACCCAGACACAAACCTGGCACTCGTGGTGGCTGCTCTGCTCGCCTTAGTGTCTCTCTCGCTTGCCTGCCTGCCTGCCTGCCTGCCGTGGGATATTTTGTGACACGACCAAGCACAGCTAACCAAACTCAGGCACCATTATTTCATCGGGATTTTGATTTATGTTATTGTATGGATTGATGCTACTGTAAGGATTTATTTCACTATCACTCTATGTACAATTGCCAGCAGTTATAAATGGTACAGGAGAAGAGGATTGACAACATTGACTGTACCAGGTATAAGTGCTGGCAACTGTACATTCTAATTTCACCCAGAACTTCAAAACAACAACTTATAAAACTATTAATGTAGGATAAAAATAGATACAGTTGACATCAGTATACTTCCAATATCTGTAGCCTACTGTACATTCTGAATTCCTCCCAACAAAAAAAACTCACAAACCTTGACTGTAGAAAGATATAAATGTACTAAATCAATGGCATCAGTACCTCTCCTACATTGACCGAACTGAGAGCGTTACTATAAGGTTAGCTCCCCACTTTTGTGTCTCAAGAGAGGGAGAGGGAGGAAGGTGCGGTCCCTTCAACACCTCGCCACAACCTCATATTACAACTTCAAGCGTCGTTAAAGGCAGTTAGGGAAACGAACTAAGGCCATACAGGGACATTTTATAGGCCAGAAATCTTTCCTCGCCGGCCCCATTATCGAGAAATTCCCCAATAATTGCCAATCTCTCAAATAATGTGGAAGCTAAAAGGAGATGAAAACTAGGACAGAATGTTAGCTGTGTCCGGACGCGTTAGGAAGGAAAACCCAATACAGGAAAAATCTCGTGTACGGAGAAAGAGGAGGAAACGTAACAGAGGCAGATGGATGACAGTGACACCTTGTTATGATGGCAGACTGTGACACCTTGTTATGATGGCAGACTGTGACACCTTGTTATGATGGCAGACTGTGACACCTTGTTATGATGGCAGACTGTGACACACCTTGTTATGATGGCAGATTGTGACACACCTTGTTATGATGGCAGACTGTGACACCATTCTAGTTACGTTTGTGGAATCTCTTTTCTTATTCCTTACTAACTATAACAATTGTCCTAACTATATCCTGACCTAACCAAATCTTACCCAACCAAACCAAACAGAACTTGAACGACGAGAGGAGAGAAATATTATTTACCTTTCTACATCTTTACCCTAACTATATATATATATATATATACTGTATTTACACAGCTCTAGGTTAAAACTGACTTTCTGTTTTAAAGATTCTCTGTGTTTTCTATTTTCTCTCGTTGGACTTCAGTGACCCAGGAAGTTCCGCCGCTGAGGGATTCAGTTTTAATTATTCATTCACTCTGTTCACCGGGGAGACCTTCAGCCTTACACACATTCACACACGGATGCAATTTTTATCAGACTTTTGACATTTTATTTTCAAGGACAGCCTACGTCACTTGGCTTGGGTTAGTTCAGGTTAGAATGATCAGATGAGGTGAATTAAGATGAGAATAGGCCAGGTATAGGTAATTTTAAGTCATGTAAGGTCAGATCAGGTTAGGTTACATCAAGTTATGTTACTGTAAAGGTTTTGGTGTACTGTATGAGAGCAGCAATGGTACGTGACAACAAACTATAGTACTGTGTGTAATGATATGACAGTGAACGAAACATTGCAAAAAAAAAAAAAAAAAAAAAATGTTATGAGTGAATTATGTGCATGACCGGCATAGAGATGGTGAGATGTTCAATAGGAGTCAGTGTTAGTGTTAGCGACCCATTTTTAGCTTGAAAAAAAAAAAAAAAAAAAAAAAACAGATGGTTTGGAATTTTATGCACTCATTCACTGTGTAAGGTTTCATAATATTATAGTTCTCACAATCATCTGGCATGAGTATGAGTCTATTCACACACACACACACACACATACACACACACACACACACACACACACACACACACACACACACACACACACACACACACACACACGCACACACACACACACACACACACACACACACACACACACACACACACACTGTCAAGGGTATGTACGTAAAGTCAGCACAAATCTCTAGGGTAGAACTTATCGTAACTCTGTGTTCTCCACTTTAGGAACATTTGGGGAAATATCCCTAGGCCAGCCGGACACACTTCCTACCCTCAGCAGTTCTAAGCAAAATTTATCGAGCTGCTCAGGCCATGAATTGTACACGCTCCCCCTTGTTCTCCTCCCAGTGATATAAATGTCAACCCTCTCACCACCATATTCATTTCCCCAGACAACAAAGGCGATATACTGTAGATCCAGTTAAGGACCCTATGATCGTGTATGTAAATTGGAGGCTTCTGATTCCTCCTGACCATGTCACGAAACAAGCTCTTTCCATAATATTATACAGTAGGTAGTGTTTCGTGGCAATATTTAAAGGTCTCATTAATCTCCAACTTTCTGACTACATCACATGGTCCCTTAAATCCCCCACCACCCGTCTTCATAATTATAGTACATAGTTCAGTATAATAACATCATAGTATTTTCTAGTACAGAGCTTCGATTTCATTATTGTTATATTTTCTTTCCATGGACACAAATTTATAAGTAAAAGCTCCACTCCTCCATTAAGCCCAAAGCCTTTCTTCCCTAAATTAAATAACCCAGCACTTCCCTCCCCCTCCCAACTACACCACTGCAGAAATCTGAAAACAATTATTAAACGTAACAGATAATATTTTACGTTGTAGTTGTGAGACAATTATGAAAGAAAATAGATAGACTTAATGACGGCAATGAGTGGTGGAACGATGGAGGAACGATGACCCCTTGTAGTGTTTATGGAACTATCGTACAGGTCATCCATCGTCATCTCTCCTGGCACGTGAATTATTATTATCATTATCTTGCAGCGGGACGGAACCAACTGCGACAGCGAAATTATCACTCACCGCTGGGAAGGAGAAAAAGAGTGGACTTTAGCAAGGTAAAAATTTACCCTTAATTTCCTTTAAACTTGGCGGTAAGTTCGCCGAAGTAATTTGCCGAGTTGCTCCTGGAGAGTCTTCGCTCCAAACTGACTCCAAGTAGGTGCAAAATTCCCGGCTGAGGCATTGTTGTTGTGCGCAGCAGCTGTGGCCACACGTCACTCCCCGCGCAGGCAGTCAGTCACTCTCCTCATTAACTCTTAACAAAGGCTGACGGCTCTTGCATTTTTCTTTGTGTAACGTCAAACGATTTTGCATGCCCCAGGAAATTGCTTAAAGACTTTGTGCTGAAAACCTTAAGGAGGGAATAAATTTACTTTTGGTACATTATAGGCGACCGATTCCCTCAAACTGTGAGATGAAACATATCACATCAGTAAAGTCTTGATGAAATGTGTCTTGGAGAATTGAGTAATCACACACCCAATGTTTAATCTATGTGAAATAAGTTGTTCGACTGAGGTATTTGGTGGGATTTAATCAAGGCTGAAGGGATGCACACCATGACAACAGGATCGACGGGGTACTGTGTGTGTGTGTGTGTGTGTGTGTGTGTGTGTGTGTGTGTTGTGTGTGTGTGTGTGTGTGTGTGTGTGTGTGTGTGTGTGTGTGTGTGTGTGTGTGTGTGTGTGTGTGTGTGTGTGTGTGTGTGTGTGTGTGTGTGTGTGTGTGTGTGTGTGTGTGTGTGCGCGAAACCTTTCCTCTCCCGTGTCGGCAATGAATGAAAGTTGCTTCCCTCTGTAGTTTTGTAATGTACACTGGCATACTTCTTTTATATATTTCTCGCGTCGTAGTTTATAATTACAGTGGATACTCGACACACACCAACACTCGTAGGCATGAGGTCGCAGTACCCAAACTTCCTCTGGAGTTCATACCCCTGCACACTCATTCAAGCATCAAGGTGCGGTGTGCCATTTTCACGTGTGGGAAACCGTACAAACAACTTCTCTGGATTGGGGCGCAGATCCCTCCTCCAACATGGGGTGTGTGCGTGAGATGAGAGGGGCATTAAGGGATTAAGCAAACACACGTAAGGGGGCGCATCTCCCGACAGAAGGGGAAAAAGGTGGGTGAGGAATTTGAGGATCCGTGGAAGAAGAGAGCAAGAGTAAATCCACCAGAAACGGGAATGTGAAACTGGGGTTGTGTGTCGTTGCCTCGTCCACTACGGAGGCTTTTAACTTTGCCTTGTGGGTCTTCATTGTGAGGGATTATTATAGTATGATGCCCTGAGCTTTATAACAGACGGTCCGGTTCTTATCACACTTATTAAGGGGGTGCGGGAGTAGGGGACAGGCTTGGGGGGTGGGGGGGGAGGTGCGGGAATAGGGGGACAGGCTTGGGGTGGGAAGAAAGCCTGTCCCATATTCCCGCACCCCCCTAATCCCCCCCAAGCCTGTTCCCCTACTCCTGCACCCCCCAACTCCCCCCCCCCAAGCCTGTCCCCCTATTCCCGTACCCCCTTAAAACACTGTAAACACTAGACACCTTGAGATCATCAGAAAACATGTAATATTCTCTGCTGCGAATAATAATGACTTTTTGTTTATTCTCGTTGTGTGGAAAAAACCTCCATATTATCATCACAATAATCTGAAATAATAATGCCAAACAGATTAACTAACACGAGGCTTCATTCATTTCGCTCTTTGACAGTATATTTTTTCCTCTTAAGATAGATCCTTGAACTTCATAAACTTGAGTGTTGTTACTGTCTCCTATTTAGAGCAGGGAAGAAGAGAGAGAGAAAGACAAATATACAGCAGGCACACACACACACACACACACACACACACACACACACACACACACACACACACACACACACACACACACACACACACACACACACACACACACACACACACACACACACACACACAACACACACACACACACACACACACACACACACACACACACACACACACACACACACACACACACACACACACACACACACACACACAGGCAGAAAGACAAGCAGGCAGGCAGGAAGAAAAGCAACAAAAAGACAAACACATAGGTGGCAGAGAGGGAGGCAGGCAAGGTAGGAGGAAAGGAGGAAGGCATAAAGATAAACACACAAGCAAGCAGAGGTGAGGACAAGCAGAAAAACGAGGAGGCGGGCAGGCAGGCAGGCAGGCAAGAAACAGGGAGGCAGAGAGGCAGAAAGACCAACACACAGGCAGGAAGAAAGACAGGGAGGCATGGAGGAAGACAGGGAGGCAGAGAGGCAGAAAGACCAACACACAGGCAGGAAGAAAGACAGGGAGGCAGGAGGAAGACAGGGAGGCAGGTAGGAAACAGGGGGGCAGATAGACCAACACACAGGCAGGGAGAAAGAGAGAGAGGCAGGGAGGCAGGCAGGAAACGGGGAGGCAGAGAAGCAAAAAGGCCAATACACAGGCAAGGAGGCAGACAGGCAGAGAAACTGGGAGGTGGCAGAGAAGCAGAAAGACCAACACACAGACAGGGAGGCAGGCAGGAAACAGGGAGGCAGAGGAGCAGAAAGACCAACACACAGACAGGGAGGCAGGGAAGGAGGGTTGCAGGCAGGAAACAGGGAGGCGGAAGAGAAGCAGAAAGACCAACACACAGGCAGAGAGGCAGGGAAGGAGGAGGGAAGCAGACATGGAGGCAACAGTATAGTTCCGTAATGGCCCCAGAGTACCCTGACCACCGGCTGTTCACAGGGGCAGTATCAGTTGTCCTCGGGGTGTTATTGTCTCTCCTTCAGGGGCAAACATTTCAGTCGACCCGCACACCTTCACGCCACATGCAAAGGGACACACAAATATCACAGTTTTTTTCTCCCTCTTCTTGTATTCTCTCTCGTCACCATGCACCGGTGGAAAAATACTTTGAGGACAAACTAACGTGGCGTTGTGCGGTTTGCCTTATTCGTGTTTAGTTTGAATTTAGGTGAATGACTAAACAGGATCTGTGTGCGTATGTGTCTAAGAGAGTGACTGTGTTTTGTGTGTGTATGTGTGTAAGAGAGTGACTGTGTTTTGTGTGTGTATGTGTGTAAGAAAGTGACTGTGTAGTGTGTTTGTGTTTCTGTGTGTGTGTCAAAGAGTGACCTTGTGTGTGTATGTTTGTGTGAGTGGACGAGTGAATGTGTGTGTGTGTGCTTGAGCGTGTGCGTGTGTGTGTGTGTGTGTGTGTGTGAATGTATGTGTGAGTGAGTGACTACTGTGTGTGTGTGTGTGTGTGTGTGTGTGAGAGAGAGAGAGAGAGAGAGAGAGAGAGAGAGAGAGAGAGAGGAGAGAGAGAGAGAGAGAGAGAGAGAGAGAGAGAGAGAGAGAGAGAGAGAGAGAGAGAGAATGACTGTGTGTATGTATGTATGTGTGTGTGTATGTATGTATGTGTATTGTGTGTGTGTGTGTATGAGGTCTTCATGGGTCATCAGCTCCGCCCCTCTATATTTTCCCCTGTCTCACCTTCCCTTCTTCCAGCTTCATCACCGTCCTCCCCACCTCCATCACAGACCTCCCACCGCTTACAACTCTCTGACTTCATCAATCCATCACGCTGAAGCCTTATATCCTCTCCTACACAGACCCAAGATTATTACACGCATTCGGTCATCCTTTATGGTACAGAGACCTTAGATTATTTCCACTTCATGTTTAAGTCTTGGAAGTTGGCTTAGTTTGAAGTACTTGCCTTCCTTTACGATAGATTACTTACGTATAATAATAATCATTATCTTTACCTCATTATATTATTCAGTCAAAAATTCATATCTACATTCGTCATACATGTTCGTTGTGGAATAATGGTATCGAATCTATTCCCTGTGCCCTTTAAGACTTGGGACTAAGGCTATATAGAGGGGGAATAGTTGGTTTCTGTATAAATAATAGTAGCAAATCTAATCCCTGTACCCTTAGAGACTTGGGACTAATGACAGAGGGGGGCTGGTTGGTGTCCTTCCCTGTATCCTTAGTGACTTGGGATTAATGCCAGGGAAAGAAGGTTGGTCGTTGTGGAAATATAATACCACCAATTCTAATCCCTGTGCCCTTAGAGACTTGGGCTCTTTGGTGGCCTGGGAGATGATGATGATAATGGCCGAGATCTTCGTTTT
>JAWQEG010004012.1:0-75513 GCA_033782935.1 Petrolisthes cinctipes | reverse complement strand
TCCAGCCAATGTCTTATTCCCAAAGCCAGTACCGGTAACATTTCAACACCTGCCTCGTAATAATTATATATGGTACCTTCTTCTCTGGTGGATACGACGAGTTCCTCCCCTGCCGGCCTTCGGTATCGGGAGAGGGAAAACAGTTATTGTGACTTGATTATGTGAACCCACGTGAAATTACTACCGCTGGTCGGAATGTTGCCTTGGTTGGGTCGACAGGAAATGGTGCGTTGGGGAGAACACAAGACCATTCAGTGTTATGTACAGTCGGCCTCACGAATTCGTATACACCAATGTGACATTAAGGGTATGTATAGAAACTAGAAAATAATTTGTACATTAATTTCCAACTATCAAACTTTTCTAGTAATGTAATTTGGGTAACACTTGAATCAGTCCTTCAAATATTGCCACGAAACACCACCCATACGGAAGAGGAGCGTTGTTCGTGGCATGGTCAGAAGGAATCAGAAGTCTCAATTTTCATATACGATCATAGGGTCCTTAAACAAACTACATACCGTATCAGAAGAAAGTTAGAAAATTGGTGTAGTCTTTCATACACTGCCTGGAATCGAGTTAAACGAGAAAAGGCCATTCACAAAAAAAAATAGAGAAAACTATATCCATGGAATAAAAAACCAATATGTATCACGTTACTGGGGAAATTAGATAACCACGAAAGGAAATGATAAAACAGATATGAGAAAACATAACATTGCCTACTGTTGGACTGAAGATAAACAAATATATACATTCTGTCACAAAGAGTTACATAGAGTTACATAGAAACACAGAGCACAACAGACCTTACGGTCCAAACGAGGTGACCTGATAAGAAGGTTACTGGTAGAGAATGAATTACTCCCCAGTGATAGTCGTAGGTAAGGATAGCAAAGAGAGAGAGAGAGAGAGAGAGAGAGAGAGAGAGAGAGAGAGAGAGAGAGAGAGAGAGAGAGAGAGAGAGAGAGAGAGAGTTGCTTCGAGGAGGAATTAGTTGCTCCATATTTACCAACACTATACTACAAACATAATGGTGCTCTGTTGCTTGGAATAAATAGTTTGGAGGAATCAGTTGCTCCATTTTATTTACCAACACTATACTATCCCCCCTCCTTAAGTTAGTGAGGAAGGGAAGCAAGGCGAGGTAGTGATTGTGGGAGTGAGTGGTTGTTACAGAGAGCCTTGAGGCAGGGTTGGACATCTTGGAATAATAATGGACTGAATGATGAAAAGAAGAACAATTCGGCTACAGCTTAAGGGGGTGCGGGAATAGGGGGACAGGCTTGGGGGAGTTTAGGGGGGTGCGGGAGTAGGGTCAGGCTTGGGGGGGGTGCGGGAGTAGGGGGACAGGCTTGAGGGGTGCAGGAATAGGGGACACAGGCTTTCTACCCAACCCAAGCCTGTCCCCCTATTCCCGCACCCCCTTAAGACACAGTTATGCAAATTAAGGTATACGGTATATTGTTTTGTCTTTAAAAATCCATAAACACCTTCCAATGAAACAGCAACGAAAAACGATGCCAAATTATAGCTCTTGGTATTTGTGGTTTATTAGATTCACTCAAGGCAGGACTTTTCTTGATAGTGACTGTACAGTGTGGCAAGAATAAGGCGAGAGGCGACGAGGTCAGGTCAAGAGAGACGTTATTCAGGACGAGCTGTAGCGAAAGGCAGGCAGGCAGGCAGGCAGGCAAGCAGACAGACAGACAGATAGACACTTGTATCGGAAACAGATAGGCAGACAAGCAGGCAGGCAGGCAGGCAGGCAAGCAAGCAAGCAGACAGGCAAGCAGGCAAACAAGCAGACAGGCAGGCAGGCAAAGAGGCAAGCAAGCAGGCACAGGTATCGAAAGCATGCGTGTTGTAAGAGTATCATAAAGAAAAGCAGGTCTCGGGAGATTTAAAATGATGGTGAAAAGTGAGAGAAGTGTAAAGCCAAGAGAGAGAGAGAGAAAGAGTAGAATGGTAGCTAGTCGAGATAGAAACAGAAAGAAAAAGGGGGGGGGAACGATTTGAGTTGAGAGCAAAAAATATGAATGAAATAAAATGGGAAAATAAAAGAGAAACAGAGTATACCTAATGAGGAAAGAAATTAATGTTAGGGAATTATTTTTAGGGAAGAGGAAGTTGGAGATAAGATAAAGAAACAGAAAAGTGACGAAGATAACAAAAGATAATTAGATGTAGATTAGTGGACAAAGAGAGGGAGAGGAAGATGAAAGGGAATGAGATTAACTGGTAATGGAACTTGTGTAGGAAGGATGACTTGATAATGCAATAAGGAAGATGAAACAAGAGGTATTAGAGATATAGCAAAACACAATGCAAGCAGAATTATTATTAAACTTAGAGGGACACACACACACACACACACACACACACACACACACACACACACACACACACACACACAGAGAGAGAGAGAGAGAGAGAGAGAGAGAGAGAGAGAGAGAGAGAATGTAAAAGTAAGTAAAGGAGAGAGTAGACTAGTTACCCAGCATGTGGTCCCATATATAGCCTATCCAGACAGACAGCTGCTATAGGCTATACACACACATATATCACTACTCTGGCTTCACCTCGACCCCTTCATGGCCTCCTACCTACCTACCTACCTACCTCACTTGCGTCACTCTCTCGCCTTATGTATGTATGTATGTATGTATGAACTGTACTGTACCACCCCTCCTCTGCACACACACACACACACACATCATGCAAGCAAGAACCGCACTAAGACATTCCTACATCTTATACATGCATATTACCAATCTTGTGTGTGTGTGTGTGTGTGTGTTTTACGTCCGTCTCTCTCCTTCTGGGTCTCATAATTCTGCTTGCATTGTGCCTTGCTATATCTCTATTACCTCTTGTTTCATCTTCCTTATTGCATTATCAGTCATCCTTCCTACACAAGTTCCATTTTCAGTTCATCTCATTCCCTTTCATCTTCCTCTCCCTCTCTCTGTCCACCTATCTGCATCTACTTATTATCTGTTGTTATATTAGTCACTTTTCTGTTTCTATATCTATTTTATTTTCTCCCACTTCCGCTGTCACTCTCCTTTCCCTAAAAAATTAATTTCACTTCCCATTTGGTACTAAAATTTCTCTTTTCATATAAATTCTGTTTCCTTTTAATTTCTTACATATTCTTGTCTCTCCAACTTAAATCGTCCTCATATATGCCTCTTCTCTCTCTCTCTCTCTCTCTCTCTCTCATATCAACCTATACCATTGACCTTAATGTCAATGGCCCCTCTTCTTCCTGGCCTGCTTTTCTTTCTCTTCCCTCTCATTACTCCCGTTTCCCCCGCGTCTCTGCATCACAGTAATTACTTTAGGTTCACCCTTTAATTCGTGCAGCCTCAAGGAACAGCAAGCCAAACTCAGTCGTCTGTGTAATTCTCTCTCTCTCTCTCTCTCTCTCTCTCTCTCTCTCTCTCTCTCTCTCTCTCTCTCTCAGGAAAGAAGATAGTAGAGTATAATTGCAATACATAAACATATAGGCAAAAAATAGATGTAGGACTATATGAGAGAGAGAGAGAGAGAGAGAGAGAGAGAGAGAGAGAGAGAGAGAAGCCGGAAGTACCAGAGGAAAATAATTAGTGTCCAACGGAGATTAGCAGATTCAGGAACTGTGTGTGTGTGTGTGTGTGTGTTGACTGAGAGAGAAGTCTGTGGTCACGGTGGAGGTTATAGTAAGTGATGGTGGTGGAGATATTTCTGTGATCTTGGCGAACCGATAGAAAATTACAAGCGAAGTGGCCATGACAATAATGGAGATGAAAACGACAATAAATCTGACGCAACAACAGACCTTAAAAAAAACACACACACAAAATAAAAATAATAATAATAATAATAATAAAACAATATAATAATAAGTACAAAACAACTGATACAAAATACCGTAACAAAATTATGACGATCTTAAAAAAAAAATTAAAAAAAAATAAAAATAATAATAATAATAATAATAAAAATAATAAGTACAATACACCAGATACAAACAAAATACCGTAGCAAAATGATGACGTTGCTTGGAAATAATAATAATAATAATGCACCAGTAATGTTGATGATGAAAGTAACAACTCTGACGGCAATGTGACGTAAGAAGACTTGGTTACGTACAACTATGAGGTCACCAAGTCTTATTGCGTTACCTGAAGTATCTATATAATGTTTGGTAGGTGTGTGTGTCTGTGTGTGGCTAGCTAAACCTTCCCACGGCCAACAAACAGCCCTTCCCACGTTCACGAAAAGTCAAAGTGTGGAAGGATTATATATCTTGGTTGTAGGCTAGCCCTCCTCGGGTAATATGTAGGCTATAGATTCAAGTTATTATTCCTGTAGTATAGAATATCAGTCTAGCAGAAAACTGTAGCTCCCTGGCAGAGGTTAAAATAGTGAAGGTGGTAGGCAAGACCAATAGAATACTAGAGAATACTAGACTAGAATACTTTAGTCTATTGATCTTGGTGGTAGGTAGGTAGCCTAAGCCGGTGGTACGGTATAGCAGCAATGGAGGTGATTTTACTGTGACTGTGATATGATAACGATGACAGTAAGAACGATGATGATTATAAGACTAAACCATCAGAATATGTAAACTTATTAAGGTATGTCATAAACAGGATCTTACACCATAACAACGTATGACAACGTATATTCCCCAAAATATTCTTATCTCTGTAATCACCAACTTTTGTCTCCAATCTTATCTGGCTTGGGCTACCGAGGGTGACTCTCCCATACTCCCCCCCACCCACCACCACACCCCCAAATCTTCTCATACGAAACTTGGAACCCCGGGGACCTGAATTCCAAACGCACACGTCACCTGTTGCTATCTCTTGGTGGTTGATATCATGTTGTGTCGCTCGTCGTGTTGTTGGTGATTGTAGAGGGAGGAGGAGAATGAAAGGAATAAGCTTAGCCTAGTTGAGAAGGAGGGAAATTAGTTGGGAGGAAAAGGAGAGAGAAAGGAGAAAGAATAAGCTTAGCCTAGTTGAGAAGGAAGAAGAAAATATAGAATTGTAGGGGAGGAAGAGGAGAAAGATTATAAAAAAATGACTAGGCTAGTGGGAAGATAAAATCATTTGATAAATACAGGAAGTACGAAGGAACAGTTGAAGGAGAACTGGTAGTAAGAACACTAAACAGTAATTGGAAGAATAAACTGAGGAAGGGAGGAGGAAGAACAAGGACGAAAGGATAAGAAGAAAGGCAAGAGCAAGGCGAAGGAACAGGATAGAGGAGGGAGGGGCGGAGGAGGGAGGGGGGAGGAGGAAATGATCAGTGAGACAAAGAAAAGGAGGGAGGGTGAGTGAATGACAGAGAGGAGGGAGAGGAGGGGGACGGGGAGAATGAGCTGAGAACAGGAGGGTGTAAATATCACCTCCCACTAACACTATTACGATACTCTGTCTGTACGAACTAGTTGATTCCACCAATTGCTCTTCTCTCTCTCTCTCTCTCTCTCTCTCTCTCTCTCTCTCTCTCTCTCTCTCTCTCTCTCTGTTACAAATTATCCAGACGGTCAATGTTCAGGAGCAACAGTACAGCCGATATATTACGCGTTAAGGGGATAGTATAGGTTTGATAGATTGTCCTCCAAAATATGCCAGGAAACAGACCCAGAAGAATACAAATAATGGTATCCTGTTGCCTGGAATAGTTTGGAGGAATCATTTGCTCCAGATTTACCACCCAAACCAATGTGCTATATACCCCTTTAACCTTGTATGTAAGTACTTGATTGGCTTAACTCAATCTGCTATATGGGAGGGAGAGTACGTTTTATTTTTTATTTTTATCAGCTGTTGACATTTTCTAAAAACACAAGACAAAAACAAAGATATTATACCACTACATCTGGCATTACAATCATCCACACCAGCACCATAATCATCATTAAAACAAACAAACAAAATTTCGAGCTATCATCAACGCCAGTACCACCACCACCTTCCACCCTACTGTAGATGATACGCAACTTTTCCTACAACCGTACATTTTTATGTCCAAATCAGTCTGTTTTACAATTATTTTTTGCATCGTTAATGAAACTTGGTAGCCTACATGTGCCGCACAACCTGCCGTCCTGAAATAATTAGGCTAACCCACAAAGAAGTCAATAGGCATAAGTTATTCACACGAGTCAAGTCATACACTATCTAGGACTATCAGTGATAAATGGTACAGTTTAAGGCACTCAAGGGATATCTAGGCCTAATTGAGAAGGCAACACTATCACATTATCGGCTATAAACATTAACATAACGTAGATCCGAGTGATAGCTGGTCATTTTTAAAACAAATCTTCACATTCATTGGCTCCAGTAACAAATAATAGGTAAGCTACAATATGCAATCAATGTCTAAAGCTTTTTAAATAATACTACCAACTCAGTCATACATTATAAAAGTGCATAACAACACTGTCCATAACATAACGAACTTTCATAACATTACCTGCAACACCAACCTTCAATCCACCTCCAACAAACCTCACCATGGCACTGAATTATGGAATACTCCACCCATGTTACATAACCTACTGTGCACCACCTCACGCTATGCTAGGCTAGGCTGCATGCAATATTAGGCTACACATCAAGGGTAACTACGATACTCGATACATTTACATAACCATATACCTTATCTCCTTAGCTGCCAAAACAAAGAGATTCCCAAGCTTCTACTGTACTGTATATACAATAAACTTTAGGTGTGGAAAAAATTGTTGCCGGGACAAAATTAACCACCAAGAAATACGAAATTGGTCAACACAATATAAATCCTTTGTCAGTAACGTATGATTTATCTGTTTTGACAATGTTCATCCCAAACCCAGCAATCTTATAGCGCTACCCCAACTTCAACACACGACACAAGAACAAACAAACCATTAGGCAACATAAAGGGCTTGAGTTTCCCAAAATAGCACAATATCAACAAAACATGGCTTCCTACACCATACCAAGACAACACAACAAACACATTACAACTCAAGGTAATACGACAAATGCAACACTTGGGATCATCAATACACGTCAAGAAGTAACAACAACAACAATCCAAGTGATGGTCGAACGCTCCATATTGTGCCACCTCCACTAGACTATTATTTACGCCAAACTGCATACGCTAGGTAAGCTTCCTTTAACATTAATTAATTTTCTATGGAAGTCTATCCATCGGTTACATCACGATTGTTTTGGGTAGTCGGTATTGGTGTCATACAACTCATACGAAGTAAAATTACTTTACCAAATATTTACGAAAACAATCTTAAACTATCCTTGCCTAACTATTTTAACAAGCTGCCAAAAACCTCGCTCTGTATAACCTATCGGTACTGTACAGTATATTCTGGTAGGGGCAATATACTATCATAGAACAGGCAAGGCTAGACAAGACAAATCACGGTGAACATACATGCACCTGCAGTTCATTCACATCACACGGTTCGCTGGATATCAATGCTCACTCTTGTTGTGCTGGCTTGCGACATAACACACACACACACACACACAGGTTCGATGGCAAAGCACAAACGACACCGACATCATAAGGGCGTGCGCGAGAAAATCACTTGCTGATATTTCGACATTGTAATTGTTTGGATCGATGCAGACGGTTAACACTTGACCGTTTGGGTCCATCGTGGGAGTAGATAATATATATTTTCTAAATAATATTGAACCGGTGTAAAGTATTCTGCCGAGAAAGAGACGCATCATTAATTTCCCTCAGCTTGCTTAACGAGTTCAATACTCTTTCTGAGAGGCAGAGAAGCCCTTCGTTTCACTCAACAACCTTCGTCCTGGCCTATATCTACCTCGCAGGCTGACAACCTTGGTAGTCTTGTAGGGTTCACCAACAGTCAGCCTACCACACCAGCTGTACATACATATTAGTTAGTTATACAGCAATATCTTATTTGTACAGCCGATATAAAAAGTACCCCAGAACTTTCTTCCATCGTTATAATTATCTTGCAAATAAAACACAGCACATAAATATACAGTATAGTATGCAACCCTAAAGTCGAAAAGGCTGCGTGCGTCGACATAAGGTGATGTTTCCTATTAGCCTAGCTGGATATGGTGCCAGGATGTAATCTTCAGCACCACAAACACCAGTACTGCGATGGGAGGAAAATTTAAGTTAACTCTTATTTTGGGCTGTACTAATCAACTCATTTTTTACAACCCCTTCCTTCCTCACCGGTTGTCGTCGGCCTCTATAGTATTTACAACCCATAGGCTAATTAATTTTATCCGCAAATAACTCTTGGCTACCGTAGACAGCTATCATACTAACCTACGGTACAATCTTCAGTGCAAGCTTTGGTTTTTCCGTCCTTCAGTTTGTTGTCAGTGTTGCTGGGTGCTTAATAAGACCCTAGCTAGGCTAACATGTGTTCCTCGAGACTGGTTGAAGATGGAAAAAAAGAAGAAAATATTCCACCAGGGGACCGGATGACTCATTTTCCTACGTGTGTTCTCTCTCTCTCTCTCTCTCTCTCTCTCTCTCTCTCTCTCTCTCTCTCTCTCTCTCTCTCTCCGCAGAATCAGAAGGCCTTAAATGCAGTGGATTTATATTCTAAACTCTAGATGGGGGGAGGTGAAGTCGGGATAGGGTCCTTATTATATCATTGGGAAATGGTGTCTGAAATATGGTACAAAAGTCAACACTAAACACTACCCCTCTGAGCTGCCTGATATAAAAGAAACAAACCCACATATTTTTTATAGTTAGCCAGTTACCACATCTAGGTCTACTGTTTTCAAGCCCAATTTGGCCAACTCATCAGAGAAACTGTAATGAGATGCATCATAAATTTATGCATGACGCAACTTGTACCTTCCCCTACTCAAGGACATTGTTACCCAACCCATCTTATGGGGATACTTTCTTGTAGTTAAAGTGTAAGGCCACTGAAGACTTGAAATGATATGCCAGGACACATGCTAAGCTTAGTTTACGAGTAGGAAATCTGTGTTATAGCATAGTCAGGAGTAATCAATAGCCCACCAAAGTACCGATAACACAAGAGAGTAGGTTACAGACTAGGCTACTTAGACTTTGAGTATACTATCCCCTTAACTTCATTCGCAACCTACAGTAACTTTCATGTATTCAGTATAGGTTACAAGAGTCAGAATGTTATAAGAGATACAACGCCAGCCATGCAGCCAGTTTAATTGACGCCAATCATCGATCACCCTCTGTTCCCCTCACATTGCCCACCCGTACCTACTGCATCGTCATGACAACTAGCCGAGATACAGATTACAGTACAGCACATGGTTCCACTGGTCACATTTGGACTCACTACAGTAAATTTCTACTCACATGGACACATACCATGAACGTCCACTCATCAAAACACACTATAACCTAAGGTAGGCTATATACTTCCATTCAGCAGCAGAAGCCTATAATTATATATTCATGCTATCATTTCTTACTTTTTACTGTATAGGCCTACTAGGGATGCAAGATTTGGGTACTGTACCGTACCGATAATCTGAGTGACATTAGTTCCCCATAGCTAGTAAACTATCAACTACTGTACTTAACTAGGCTAACATGCCTGCTGATAGTATGGAGCGATGAATGTCAGATGATCATGCAATTACGGTATACAATAACAAAGGCTTCTCCAGTACGGTATCAGTAGGTCCTTGAAATACCGGTTGTTAGTCAGAGGTTAATTTTCTTGTCAGCAAAATTAATTGGATTAATTTACTGCAAGATAAACGCTGCCTTGGTTTGACCTTCTGGAAAGCATTTAACAGTGAATACATCTATAATGCGACCAGTTGTACTGAAGAAAGCACATCAGTATGAATTAAAAAACCGTAGGGTATTTAATCCATTGATATACTGACTAACTATTACCCAGAAAATACAGTGTTAATAAATTTTGTCAGTTATTATGGACTAGCCTACAATCATCAAAGCCACTCATACAAACCAACACAAAGAAACTATTAACTGAAGACACCATGGTATGAGTCACTTGCCTTTTAATCTTGGGGTAAGCAAGAAATTAGCCTTGGCTCCAGTCTGAGAAGCATGTGTTAAGATAGTGCAAAGTTGTATTGACAAGTCAGACTGGTTCACCGGAGAGCGACATGATATTAATATGGTATATTTGTGTTTTCTTCGTTAATGTTTGACAATTTGGTGCATCAGCAGTTCCTCCAATGCTATCTAGCATTTAGATTGAAGAGGGAATAATCATATTAGGCTACTCGCTCCACCATATTATGTATAGGTTGCGGATATTGAGACAACTCTGCTGTCTGCGATCCCATCATCCCTTGCACCAATACGTAGTGGTGTTCTTATATCAAGTTTATACGTGACCAGGAGACTTGAGAAACAACATCAAGTCAGAACCGATTGTCATGCAACAAAGCGGTTGTCCCACACCGTCATCATCACATAACCACTTTCGCATTGCAGTCAGTCAGTCAGATAGTTAGTTGCTCCTCCATCACAGTGCTTACATCATGATGCCAGGCTCGATGTTCGGTAAGTGTGTGTGTGTGTGTTTACAGCCCTTGCTTCTGTCTGTTCGATGAATGGCACAAATGAGGGGTGGCTGTGATGGAACAACAGTACTTAGGCTGCCTGCAATCTGTCCTGTTCCAGGCTAACACTCGTCCGTTCTTTTTTTTTTTCTAACTTACAGTGACATCCTCTTTCCCATCGCCTAGCCGAGGTTACATTACATCCCTGCGTCTCTTTATTTGGTTTGTTAGTCTGTTCCTCCTCCCTTTACCCCTGTAAGGGGGGTAGTGCCTGTCGTGGTGCAGGCAATACTTTAAAGGTTTTGGCGCACCTTCGGCCTCAGCCACTCCCTTTTAGTTCTTCAACTGTCCCTCTTTACTTTCTATTTCCTTCCTGCTTGCTGTCTCGCCTATCACCTTCTCCTGGCGCTATAATACCTCGCTGTTGCTACGCCTAATATCAATCAATCAGCGGCGGTACCACCTCACTCTCATACACCTTTTAAGTGCAGCCAGCCTTGTACTCGTAGCCTACTACTCCTTTCGTTCCATTCGGCCACACTACCTAAACCCTCCTGCTCAGCTGACACTTTCCAACCAACACATCCACCACCACCTCAATGTTACATTGCTCGTGGACTTCCTTATTATTCTGACCGTTCTTCCGTGCGACTCCACAGGCTCCTCTCATTATTCATTTCCAGTCCTCTCACTCCTCAGCTTTGGTTTGATTCCCTCCAACAGTGTCCACTTATCACTTCCACGCATCAAAGCACCTAGACTTTAAGCTACAACATTAGGCTATACCTGTTAATGGGTGTAAGTTTTTCATTCGTACCACCCGCGGACACTACACATACTGTACATCTTTTAACACTGTAATGTGAAAGGAAGTGGAAGTGGACAAGCCATGTAAGTATGTAGGGAAGTAGGTAAGAACCGTGGATTATTTTCTGGTAAGCTACACACAGTCCTCTGTCTGTAGGCCAGTAGGGGAGGGGGGAATTACCACCGCCTACTAGCCGTGTCCAGCTGGGTTTGTCGGAAGGATATAATTGTCAGTGTTTTGGTTAGCTAACCTTAACATGAGGATAAATTGTACAGTCGTGCTAATTTAAGTGAACGTATGGGGATTCAGTAGATATGGGTTAGTGACCGTTAGTCAGAGGGCTACCGATTCCTCCAAACAATTCCAGAAAAGAAGCACCCCTCATATGAGGCTAGGACTAGGGGATGTAGCCTACATACTGTAAGTGTTTGATAGCAGAGTTTACCGATAACAGAATACTGACTTCCCTGTGGCCCCTCGATACAATTAGACTGACCTTTGACACCCGCGGGAAGCAATACGGTACCGGTACTTAATTCTATTTAGGGAAATCAGGGTAATCCTTCCAAAACAATGCACACTAGCAGACAACCTGAAGCAAGATTACGGTAAATGCAGAGAAGTAGTACGGGCACGTATTGCACCGTGAACCGTGATAGATAATAGGTCAAGGGAGAGAAAGGCAGCGTATAATAGGCTAGGCTACAAGTCGTTAGTTAGGCTTGTAGGTAGCTGTATGGAAGGGTAGATACGGTAGCCAAGTAGGTAGCATTTACAAAGGTTACCACCGTACAAGAGAGAGAGAGAGAGAGAGAGAGAGAGAGAGAGAGAGAGAGAGTGTGTGAAGGGAGCCGTTACTAAAGACACCAGCTGGTCGCATCTCTTGACTCACATTTTCTTATTTTTTTTATTCCGTCTTCCTCCGTCCTTTTCATTTTTTCCCCTCCAGCTCCCCAAGGCGCTCTCCTTTTCTTACCTCCTCTCCGTCCTTCCCCTTGACCAGTTTCCTTATATCCCTCTCAATCCATTAGCCTGCCTATATAGCCAATTCACCAAGTATCTGTTCAGTTATTTTTGCTCTTGAGGTTCATACCTCGTCATCGACCATATTATAGCCTATATAGGCTAATTGCTTTCCATTTTTCCAGTACTTATAATCTAACATTGTTGTATGCTCTAGCGTAAGTAGACTAGGCTATGGCTTCATACCATGTATCTTTCTACAAGAAATTAATCTTCAATTGCCATTAAGAATATATTACACACACACACGTCACAGCGTTATTGGTGTGAGTGAGGAGGCAAGTGGGAAGGTTAACGGTACAGTGTGTGAAGTACGGGTGGTGGAGGCCCCTCGTGCTGTGTAATAGTATTTTCTGGCTGGCCATCACACACTACAACTGCTTGCTCACACACTTTGGATACTTCGATTGAGAGAGGTTTTACTTTTTTCATAATGACACGTCAAATGAAACACATGTAAAATGGTGCAATAGGATATTCATCGCTGCAGGGCATCTGTTTTAATTTAGGTACGACCAAGTCAATCACCATTACACTACACCTCAATGAAGTATAGGCTATTATAGTTAACACAATTATATTAATTATATTTTGATTAGTCGTCAATGTTATATTCTGACTCTGGGTTAGGCTACCACAGTAAATTCGCCACATAATATCTGAGGATTAAAGGGTCAATGGCTCTATCGATTTTTTTATATAACTATTCTAAACTCAAATAAGATAACATAGCTAAGCTAGGTAATCATCACGGCTCAAAAGTTTCAGAGGCTCATTCCGCCGTTTCAAAATTTAGGAACGCGTAAGAACTATATATCAGGATTCATAGAGTATTATATGAATCCTGATATATATGACCCCAATTGTCTGTGTACCGTAAGGTGTGCATGCTGGTCGTAACCCTGTGCATTATTATTGTAGCTTGAAAAGTGTAGCTTCCCATTAGGCCACACCACCTGCTCTCCCCACCTGCTTCAACTCGGCACAAAACAAACAAAAGATGAATAGTAAGCTATATGCCGGTAGTTTGTTTGCAAATACTTAATTGAATATACATGTATGCTTACTGTTAACATACAAGAAGCCCAAAAGACGCATACACACCCGTCATTTATATACTGTAAGGCTGCTCAACTGATTCTACTTATGTTATGGTGTATTTTCGTGCTTGATGTTACGTAATATTTTGATTAATGCATTGTAACAGTCAATGTCATGTCGTAAGGGGTTTACGCAAGTATAGGTGTGGGAGCACAATCGAGCGTGTAGGCCTTTGGTACAGTCCCCGACAATAGCGACGCCCCTCTCCTTGACCCAAACGAAACCCGCAGCCACTGCTTTAGTGTGGGGGAAGGCAGAGTTGGTTTTAAATTAATTATATGAAAATTATCATAGTCTGGAAACAAAAGCTTGTGCATTTGGTTCAGTGTGCCTCTAGGCGAGGGGCGTCGCTATATCGGGGACTGTATTTAAAAGTAAAATCATGGTTACCATTTTAACGTTACATTGGTTACTTTGACCACAAAAGTTAAACAAAACTTGGTTACAAAAGTGAATAACAAAGTACACACCAAACCAACTAACCTAGAGAAATACATGTCGGTACCGTATTACCACGTGCAGGTATCATCCATTTTCTCATCATAGATCTCTTACCGGCAGGTGCACATGTAAATTCGCAATCCAAAATATGTATCCAGGCTTGCTTCGAATAGCCTGATCGAGTATTAGCGAGCCGAAGCAAATATGAAACAGGATAAGCGTTGTAACTGGTTCACTAGTATGTCAAATTATTCGAAACTTGTATCCTGATACAAATTTTGGATTGCGAGTGTACAGTAGGCTACACTACCTTTTATATTGTCTACCATCTCTCACAATTATTAAGGTCCCCCCCCCCCCAGAACACAGAGCGACCTGGATCGAATCCAGACAATAGTGTGTACGGATGATCTAATTTTGAGAGGCTTCGTGATCCACCAGAAAGTAATAACGCATATTAATCAGATCAGTGGTCACTTCAAGGGTTTCCTGTCATACTTCATGCTGTCTGCGTTTCATTAGTGTCTGGGAGTCAATGCCGTACGTGTATGTAGGCTACTATGATGCACATAAGCTCGTTCCCTCAAAAAGAACAGTGTTTAGGTCTTCGAACCACAAAGAATTGAATTTTTAAGTATATGTATTTTGTACAGGTGTTGTGGATGGCTGAGGAAAAATAGATCTGTCGCCCCACCTACAAACTCATGTATGTACAGCTGAACCTGTATATAAGCTTCACAGGCACGTAAACTAGATAACTAGTTTGCCCCCTGGATATTATAATTCAGTACAGAGAACGTGTTTGTTTGATGCATATCCCTTATGATATCCTTCAAGGACAGGAATTTTGCCGCCGACTGTACGTTTAGGATTAGCTGTTAGTGGCATTTATAACACACACACACACTGGTAAATAATCAAACCTAACCCAACACCAGCGGTTGCACCCGTCCTAATTTAGGCCTAATAATGTTATTGGGTTGGTCAGTATTGTTAAATTTTGTTAAAGGTCATTACCTCACAACATTAATGTTCAAACTGCAAGTAACCACCAAAAATGTGTATGAAAACCATATGATATAAAAACCAGAATTACATTTTCCAAAGAAAGGCCACAAACAAGTAAATAAAACGCTTTCCTTTAGGCCTACTATCGGTCAATGCGTAATCCTAGCTAACAAATATAATAACATTAGGCCTATCTAGTGAGCTTTCTTGAGTAAAGTTAGGTTGTAAAAACATATTGGTTACCTCGAAGGGTGGTGTATTATCCGACACTGAAATTGTACCTATAAAACTTACTTGTGTGTGGATTTAAACTTCCTAACACGACGACACATTAATTCCTCGATCCACAGCGTCACGAAAAATCAAACCAATATAACTAACATGCATATAAATTACACTTATCTAATGGGCACCTAAAATCGGAAATGGTCAATATCGATCAATGCAGTGTGATTATAATGAACAATATGCCTCCCTCACCCATACCAATGATGTGTTAATAATATATCATAACAATAATTATTCACTTACCCATCGCTGTCGCCTCAAGGTAAAGTAGTTTTCCTCAGGTTGTTTCTTCTTCTCGGGTTTCCTCTCCAAACTGCACGTCTCCAATTTTTCCTTTTTCCTTCGCATGCTCACAAATATACTTGTTCTGAACTTGTCTTGGATATCACTCGTCGTCACGCTAGCCGACATATTGGCACTATAATTAAAAGCACTGGGAATGATAAGGTAACAATAACTCTCAACAGGGAATTTCACTGAGGGAACTCGAGAGAGAGGAACGACACACCCTCCCTCCACTGGTGACTGAGTAAGACTGAGTGTCTGTCTGAGTCAGTGAGTCAGCGTGACCACTAAGGCTGACTGAGCACTGCCACTGAGCACAGGCCACAGGGCTTCCATGAGCTCCAAAAATATTACCCTAGAATCGAGCCAGTATTACCCTAAATTACTAATTATTACCCTAAAAAATCGGCAACATCGTAACTTTGAATAATGTAATGCATAATAATATTACACATAGTCATTTAGGATTATATATAATACTAACTAAAATAGATTATATTTGTAAAGATCTCCATGTTTTTCAGTGAAAGGAAAATATACTTACGGCATCTGTGTTAGGATATGCCCCATTACACTACATTATGGATAATTTGATGGGTTAGGTAAAATTGTAAAGCAATGTAAACATGTAACCTTAGTATTAATTAACTTCCAACTTTTTTTCATATATACAATAGCTTTGTGTACTATTCTTAATTTTCGATAGATTTTGACACTATAAAATATGTTTTGCCTAAATTTATTAACTACCCCAAAATTACCCCAAATTAGGCATTACCCTAAACACTACCCTAAAGAGGGTTTAATTACCCTAATTTAGGGTATTTTATCCTAAAAATGGAAGCACTGACTGAGCAGCGGTGAGCTCAGCCAAGGCCGTCTCAATGTACTGTACAGTAGGGGTGGGCGTATCGATACCCAAGTATCGATATTTACGATACCAGCTATTTACACTGAAATATCGATACTAATACCCAAGTATCAATATTTCGATACTTAAGAATTTACTTTCAATTTGGCATTTTTATATATAGTAGAGAGGAGATTATTGTTTTTTGTTTTTTTTTGTATGAAAAAAATGTCATTAACTAATACAAGTTGAAAAATATGCAGGGAAAGATTGTTGCGGCTGGCAACCCGGTATTATTGTACGAGTTTCATGCCACTAATTAGTATAGCCTATTTTTGGTCATAAATGCAATTCATTACGGTACTAACTTAATTATGCTTCAAAACATTCTTATAGAGGGAAAATTTATGAAATATAAGGCAGAAGTTCAAGTATCGGTATCGTAATCGATACCATCGATACTAGGCCAAACAGTAATAGGTATCGTATCGATCCAAAATTACTGGTATGTGCGCCCATCCCTACTGTACAGGCCGCAGTGTGGGCCAAATCAGCTGATGGTGACGTCACAGGTGGCGGCATAACATTAATTACACACCGCGGTGGGACGAGTATTCAGCCGCTTCAGCGTCCACTATCCTACCCAGTTGGCGGTTGCAGCGTTCGTGTACATGGTGTTTCAGGTAAATATACACACTTTTCACTGTATAATCATAATGAATCTTAACTCATTCACCTTATGGATAATTAGAAGCAATTTGCGTTCTTAATTCTTATGTGTATTTAAGTAGATATAGCGAAACAAGCCCCCAAGAGAAAAATTCCAATACGGTAAGGTATAATGGTGGCAGTTGAGTGTATCTGTAGAAACGTGTGTATTTTTAAGAAATTATCTAGTTTATACTTTTCGTTTCTGTGTTCATGAGTGCCACAGGTATTTGTGATACTGTATTTATCATTGCATATCTTGAAGAAGCAGCTGTAAGAGGGGATAATTATGTCTATTTTTATAGCATACCATACCCAGCATCGCTATGGCTAGTGTGTGCCAGTGAAACTCCTGGATTTTATATTTCATTGTAATAAAGTGGATCTCACGTTGCTTTTTCCATTATTATATTCTATATTCTTGTATAGTAGTCTTAAAAATAGAAAAATATAAACAGAATTAATTAAATAATTGGAACCAGTATGCTACAATAATGACATAATCTAAAAAAATCCAGGCCTGTTTAAGCAGGACACAATAAGCCATGATATAGTGCATTTTATTATTGATGTAATTCAGACAATTTAAATACTATCAACCAAAGGCTAGTGAGATAATGGAAACTGACTATAAATAACGTAGTATGTTAACAACTGTTCTCCTAAGTTAGGTGTACAGTGTATGGTGAGGTAGTTTGAATTTACATTTTACATTTTGCAGTACTGTACTCAGTATATTGGTTTATTTGTTATAGTTCTGAGGTCAGGTCTTTTCGATTTGGTGACAGAATTTCTCCATCAAAACTTCACAATTAATATAGTTTTGTGTACTGATTACAGATACCAGTATACCATTCATTTTCTGAAGAAATCAAAGGAAGTAACTGAAAAAAGGTTAGGTTAGGAATCTTTTCGATTTGGTGATAGCAACATTTTCCTATGAAACTTTCAAAATTAATATAACTTTGTGTGCTGATTACAGATAAAGGATGATGTGCTTTAGGCCTAGGCCAACTAGTTTGGTGTATGGCTGCTGGTACGGTAAATTGACAATCATCTTTCATTTTCAGGTGTCATGCTGCTGCTGCAGATTATGTAGGCTACATTCCAATTGAGTAATTAATGATGAAGGGTGGTATAGAGCAGAGACCCTATATTTTATATAGGGTCTGTAGAGCAGAGAAGGCCATCGAGTTATTAGCGCGAGCGCGACGAGAGTCTCGTCTTTTGCTATGACCATTGGTGTGACGTCACAACATTCACACTGCGGCCTGTAAACTCGCGGTCAGAAATTGTGTCCTGATTCCTTGGCATGATGAATCACAAGCCGATCTTTGGTGATTCGAACAACTGTGTGTCATAGGGAGACTCACCGGTGTTAGAACCTTCAAAGCTAGGCTGTTTGAGATTCATTTTGCCAGGGGATCGGGACACAATTTCTGACCGCGAGTGTACATAGAGACGGCCTTGGCTCAGCTGAGGTGACCCGTGAGGCCGTGAGCCAGAGGGCTTCCATGAGCTCCGAAAATATTACCCTAGTATCAAACCAGTTTTACCCTATATTACTAAGTACAGTATTACCCTAAAAAGTCGGCAACATCGTAGAATAATGTTATGCATTATTACATTTATAGTATCATATAGAAGACAAAGCTACGGTGACATATGATACACCCCAAGATCTTGATACACCCTTGCCTCAGTCCTACACTCATCTTGAAGTTTTCACTTTGATCACTCTCCACCTGAACACATGCATTTGCTTCTCTTTGAAAGGCCTCAATTCCTTCCAGCAGGCATCCACCAACTCCATATATACGTGAGCCCTCCTATCGACCCTATCATATGCTTTTTTCCAGGCAGCATACAGTTTCCTACCTTTCCCAAGGTATTTCTCCACTTATGATTCGATAGCAAGGATTTGATGTACACAGCCTCTACCCTTTCTGAACCCTCCTTGCTCCTCACTGACTTTGATCTCAGTTACTACAGCCAGTGTCTCCGTAAAAATTCTCCCATACACCTTTCCTGGCACACCAAGGAGGCTTATTCCTCAGTAGTTACCACATCCCTACTCCCTTTACCCTTGTATAGAGGCACAATAATGGCTCTCCTCCAGTCCTCTAGCACCTCCCTCTGTTGCCAAGCCAAGTTGTATGCATACATAGTCAACATCCACTCCAATACTATTTCCCCACCATGCTTCAGCATTTCCGAAATTACCCCTTCTATATCTGGGGCCTTTCCCACATCCCTATTGTTTTCCTAATCTCTTCCATTCAGAGTTGTCCATATACACCTTCTCTTCTACCACTAGCCTCCATTCCCATGTATGCCGCTAATGTCTCTCCTTCCTTCCCATCCTTCATCAAACGGTCAAAATGTCTTTTCCACACTCTTTCACTTCCATCCTCCATTTTCATTCTCACACTGTCATACTTCGTTTCTCCTCTCTCTTTCTTTACCCTTCTACAGAAAAGTTTCTTATTCTCATTGAATTTCCTATTCTCTTTCTTGCCAACCTCATTTACTCTGCTTTTGCTCTCTTACCAGCCTCATGACTTGCCTCTTACATGATCTGTACTCCCTCTTCCCCCATTCTGTCACTTTCTCTGGTAGGCTACATTCCTCTGAAGTATCCTCATATAATTATGCCTTCCTCTTTTTCTTTATTGCAACCCCTACTTCATTATTTTGTCCACCATGCACTCCCACTCTTTCATCCCTTCTGTACACCTTGTATCCAACCATTTCAACTGCTGTCCTAGTTACTAATTTCTTGAATGTTTCAGATACATAATGAGATGGTTTGGACATGTAAAGAGAATGCAAGGAGAGGAATTTGTAAAGAAGGTGTATGGAAGTGAAGTTGTGGGACCTGGTGTGAGAGGCAGACCGCCGGTTAGATGGCAGAACAGAGTGGAAGAGTATGTAAAGGAGAGAAATGTGAGGGGCAGAGGAGGGCTTGAACAAGTAAGGAGGGAGTGTTGGAACAGGGAGAACTGGAGACACTTCTGCCGTGGCCACCCCCTTGGAGGGAGTTCCCGGAGGGAACGAGGCGTCAGGGCTATAGATAGATAGATAGATAGACATAATGAAATTCCAAATCCTCAACCTTACTTCCCCTAGTACTTCACCCCCTTTCTTTTGTATTCTTTCCTGTAGCCTACATCGTTTAGTCTCCAACTTGCCCCTTCCCTTGTTCTTCATCCCTCAATCCTTCCTGCCATGTTCCCATTTAGCCTGGACCTTAATTTTGGCCATGACCACATAATAGTCAGAGCATTGGAACATTCCCCTCACCACTTTCGCATCCATCACATCCTTCCTTAGCCTCTCACCTACAGCTATATAATCTATCAAGGTCATCTGTTCTCCCCTTCCGTCTCTTCTCCTCCAGGTTATCTGTGGATCATTTTGTGCTAGTTGAAGGTGGTCAAGAGGAACAACCCTCTCTCTGAACACACATACAACAGACACTCACCATTCTCATTTACTTGCCTACTATACTTCAGATTCTCTTATTTCCAACCCTTTCTTTAATATTGTCCTATAGAATGTGTATTAAAATCCTTCGAGGAAGTCCTATTATTTTGCAATGTGAATTTAGCTACAAATTGCCTTTTCTTTGAAGAAGTTTACTAATCCTCCCCTAAGCCTGGTTTTTGCCTTTAATCCTCACCTTCCTCTATACTGTATACGAAATATAATAAACTTATTGGACTTGCAGTAGTGTCAAGAGTTTACTCACATACTGCAATAAATTGAAATGGAAGAAATACGATGCTAGGCCTATCAGACCCTGTAGTACAAAGAAGGACATAAGAGACAAAGGACAGCAAGCACATAGGAAATAGAAGGGAATGATAGACACTTGAAGACTTGAAAAGGAGTTTGTTCATATCCAAAGAGGTGCCAAAATCCTTACAGTAACTACCGTTGAAGCTTGAACCTCCCTCTACTGCAGTGGGTAATATTCTGAAAGGCTTAATGTAAGGGGTCTGCACTTTGCAATCATTGAACCCAGCAGAGCTAAAGAGGAAAAATATATTCTATTGTATTTCCTTGTTTTGGTCAACTCTGTCATCACATGAAATTTATATACTGTACACTCATTCTCAAAAAATATGACCAGTTGTAAGAAGTGGATACTGTAGCTTATTTCTATTGGATATTGGGCTGTTATGAGCATTAATCTAGGAAAAAGAATGATAATTATTTCATAATTATTAAAGTTTATTTAATAATTCAAATACACTCCTATCTGTGTCACTAAATTGGCAAGTTAAATTACTCATAGAAAAGCTGGCAATGTTGTGAAGCTTAATTGGTGTACTGCTTTTATTTTACTTCTTGGCTTTCTTCTTTGGCTGAAAGAAAAAAAATATATATATTAATAAAATAATTCCACATAATTATTCTGCAATATCAAATGTGTTATCCTAGGTCAGATATAAATTGATGCTATTTTTATAATTGTGATTAATAGTAAAACCTCTATATTCCGACCTTCAATTAACCGGCATTCAGGTCAACCGTTTATACCGTGATCAGGTAAGGTGAGAGGGAAGTGGTGAGTAAATGTGGTATGAGCAGTCACATCGCCCCACTCAAGACCTAAAAACAAATTTAAACCTCACCAAGGGAAATTAGCGCGACCTGCCACCTCATTAATGCTCAGTTTATGTCCAGACACTGCAGAGCAAGCATCTCCTTCTGATTGTGTATTTATGCTCCCACAGGTTTGCTAAAGAGACAATGCTACCAACTAAACCCAAAAGGAAGTATATTGTGTTTAATATTAATGATAAACTGAAAATACTGAAACAATTGGAAAAAGGAAGGTCTGTAACAAGCCTTACAGTTGAGCACGATGCGGGTGTTATAACAGTGAAAGACTTTAGCCAAAATAAGATCAAGGTTTGATA
This sequence comes from Petrolisthes cinctipes, assembly GCA_033782935.1. Taxonomy (NCBI): domain Eukaryota; kingdom Metazoa; phylum Arthropoda; class Malacostraca; order Decapoda; family Porcellanidae; genus Petrolisthes; species Petrolisthes cinctipes. Next base: position 53,514 of record JAWQEG010004012.1, on the reverse strand, counting down.
TCAGTGAAAAGGGAAAGGAAGCTACAACCATCAGAAAAACATTGAAGTTGCCAAAAGTGAATCAGACGAATCAGTTTACAAGTGGTTTTCACAACAGTGATGAATTCCCATTCTTGGAATTGTATATTGTTGTTTGTCTCCTATGAATATTGAAAGTTTTTGCAATGGTTCATTTTTTACAGTAGTATTGACAAATGGTTAATGTTTCAAAGCAAATGGCATACATAAGCATGAAAGATGAACTCATTGACATCGGAAAGGGGGGATAAATTATTGCAAAGGCATATATTACTCTCATGGACTTTACTGGTCATTATCTGTCCTTTTGGATTATCTGTCGGCCCACAACCCCATACAGGTATATGGTTGGAAAACAGAGGTTTCACTTATATATTCCTATTATTTCAGCTTCCTGTAGAGGTGTACTATAGACCTGGTACCACCAAAACAATCTTTGTTGAGTTAAATATAGGGTCGATTCCAGTAATTTGTTGTGGTTTGTAAGCACGCAAACGAAAGAATGTTAGCCGTTTAAATGAATTATGGGTGAATTATTTAATGAATTCAGTGAGTAAACGATGCAGTGATCATCAATATCTAACATTCTAACTGTTGGATAGATTTTGTGAATGTGGATACTCAGCTTTTGGAAAATAATGAAGCCTTACAAATGTGGTTGGTTAGGAAGATAACAAACCAATACCACTGTGGAATCGACCCATAAACCTGAACCCCAAACTCCTCCAGCTAAGGTTCCACATTACGGGTAACCAAATTCTCTCTAATTATAGCTCTGATGATTCACTCTCTCCAAGAACTACCCCCACAGGAGTGACCATGGCAAGTCTCTCCAATTCATCCTGTTCCAACACTCCTCTTGCTCAATCAAGCCTTCTACTTTTTACATTCATCTTGCATCCTATTCACTATTCTAATTGGTCTCTCTCATACCAGGCCCCAAAAATCTCAATCCCATACAATAAACCTATGAACTTGTCTACCCACACTGCTCTCCATGATCTCCCCTTTCATGCTCCCATGGCTGCACAATAGTGGTAACCACTTTACTTAAATATATACGGTAATATCTACAAACATACTTTGCATACACAATTTAAAAGCTTCAACATTCATCATAATGGATTCTGTGAAAGATACTGACTCTACTAAGCCACATCCCATTTCAAGGTCTGGTAAATACACTTACACTATATTACAATTCCCATTTCACACAAAGATTATGGGCGTGAAATGCTTTATAGGTAACAAGGTTTTCCTGTATTTATCATCATATAAAGAATTATTTTCATACATAAACAAAACATCATGTATCATTACCGGTGAATCCTGAATTTCATCTAGGTCATCGTCATCCTCATCTTCACATTCCTCTCCAAAGTCATCATCGTCTCCAATGATGTTGGTTTCTGTTTGATGGGTGCCGCTCAGGTGCACTGGCCCAGAACCTGAAGCCAATCGGAAAGTAGCTACCTGGTCTTCCACTAAAATCTGCAGAAAGTGAATAACTATTAGGCACAAGGACATTAATGTAAACATTCAGAAGATCAACCCAAAGTAAAACTTTATCATCTTTGTAAAGATTCTCAGGTAATTGCATTTAGTTCAACATTTAAACGATGGTCAAATAACAGTTAGCATTAAAAGGGACAACTGATTTTCTAACAATGTCATATTGTACAAATAAATAAAAGGAGGTTTCAGTAAAAACCATCTCAATTTATTGGCATGCACTTCACAGTACAAGTATATCCATCTAAACTGCTCTTTTCCTTCCTTTCACATTTTTCCAACTAGTTCAATGATACCCCAAGCAACTCTGATTCTTCAACTACAGTATTAAAGTTCCTCTATATTCACCTGGATTTCCATAATGAAAGACCCGTCCGTAATACTTTGAGGTGGTTTGGACATGTAGAGAGAATGCAAGGTGTGGAGTTTGTAAAGGTGTATGGAAGTGAAGTTGTGGGACCTGGTGTGAGAGGCAGACCCACGGTTAGATGGCAGAACAGAGTGGAAGAGTATGTAAAGGAGAGAAGCGTGAGGGGCAGAGTGGCTTGACCAAGTAAGGAGGGAGCGTTGTAACAGGGAGAACTGGAGGCACTTCTGCTGTGGCCACCCCCTTGGGGGGAGTTCCCGGAGGAAACGAGGAATCAGAGCTATAGATCAATAGATAGAAGCTCCGTTAACAATAAAGACTTAATCCAAGTTAAAAATGAACAACTTTACTGACCCACACCTGTAAACAATTTCTGTAATGAAAATGCAAACTGGAGCATTATCACAAAATGTAATAACCTGGAGTTGGTTAACAACAGAATATTTTCAACTGACCTTATAAAACTTTAATAAACAAAAATGGTAGACCAATTATAAAATCCTGCATCATTCTCAATGTGGTTCTGTGACAGAGGAAGGGAATGAAATGGGCAAATTTAAGGTACTGTACTTACATCAACATTGGTAACATGACTGGGTCCAGCCTTTGTGACACAAATGGGAATATTGTGCTTCTTATCATTGTAGCCCAACACTTCCAGTTCCACAACATTAGCCTCACCTTCCTGAGCATCTGCTCCCAGTACAACCTGTAAACACACATATTATATTATGGTACAGAGTTTACCATTACTCATAGTACTGGTTTAGAAAGTGATAAAGAATGGCACCAATGTATATGTATTTCTAAAGCATGTCTATATAATATGGCAAGAATGTTGAGCTAAGTAGGAGCAATGACAAAAAGATAGGAAGGTCTTGTAGTTAGGAGAGCGCAAAACTAAAAATATATCAGTTACAGTGTAATACAGCAGGTATATTTATTTCTTTGCTAGATTGGTTTATGATGCTATTGTGCACCCAATAGAATTTAGTTTTTACATCTGATATTTCATGCAAAAATCATACTACAACTTTCATATAATAATTGTTCACTTAAAATAACCTTTCAGTACTAAAAGAGATGCCTCATAAAAACTGTCCTGAGCTTATGCCAGGAGACCAGTTGGTGTGGTGGCCTCCAACGATGCTGATCTCAGTGTTACTCTAGCGCCATTTACGAGCGGGATAACAACCAATGTGTCCCGCAGATACTCTGACGCAGTGTTACCTCAACTAAAGTGTATTCTAAGGTAAACAGTGCACTATTTAACACCATAAAACTTATGATAATATGGGTATCAGTTAGTCCCTTATAGACCTCCAGTACTGTCTGACTCAATAATTGGAAAGATGGGATGGTCTGCTGTCTTCGATAGCTTAACTACTGTTTAGTCATATTTTGGCAACTCTGTTTATTTCTAAAACATAACAGAATCTAATATAATGAAATATTGTAGTAATATATTACTTTCATGAACAAGTGAGCCAATCTGGTGACACACCTCCCCTATATAAGTACCAAGCATTTTGACATCTACCAATTTCATGCAATATGTAATCATTGCCATTTATAATTATGTCTGTGACTCCCATTCACAAGGCTAGACATTTGGCGAGTTTCTTCCATTTTCACTTATCCTTGGCTCTCCTTATTTAAAGAGTGCCAGGAACTGAGAGCCATGGTGTTAGAAACTCATCATCATAAGTGGAGTAAAACCTTTGACAGTTGCAAACTCCTTTTCGTCACCTTCTATGATATGTGGGAGATACATCTGGTCATTTCTTTTATAAGCCTGGCCCTACAAGATTCTATTTCATCCTATAATTTATACTGTCCATTGTTTGAAAACAAAACCACAATAATTTACAATATCTTACTTGTTATTTTAATATACTTCTCTGCAACTCACCTGCCTGACTGAGAGGGTGTGAGATGTGACTGTACTTTCCCCTGTGTTTTCTACTGTCATCCCCTCCCATTTCTGCTCAGGAATGGCAGCAGTAAGTGTGACTCCTGGTAGGGAAAACAGTATGGTATGTACAGTAAGTATGCACAGTATACCTGTATAGCCTTAGGCTATAATATTCACTTCTTACAAGTGCAGTACAGTAGCTACAAAACATGAAAATATCATATTAACTGAATAAAATCATTCATTGTTTTGACAATATATGGTGAAATCTATTTCATATCTACCGGTACAAACCTATTCATACCAAAAGTAGACTGTACCAAATCAGAACATTCAAAATGAAGAAAATTCAGTTATGAATGTATTTTGAAAATTTGACAAATAAAGAACATCCACACAAATAAGCCTATCTAAATTCATCCTGGGAAATCCACTCTGACTTACTTTAACCCTAAAAACAAGCCTGCCTTCTCAGTCACCTTACTACATGTTCCCTAACACTGTACTGTGTCGTACTTAGGAATTCTATGACATATTTACATTACAGTATTGTCCTTACTTCATAAATGTTCATTTCTTTTAAACATGTTGGTACAGGTATCAGGTACACCTGTATTCTTTAAACATGGGACATTCTTCAGTCGTAACATAACACTATAGTCTTTGCAGCGTATCTTGGCCCCTGGAGTGAGGTCAGGACCAGTCCGCTCTCTTGCCAAATGACCTCTCTCACTCTAGCTCTCCCCCTCTCTTGTCCTCCCACCTTTTTCCCTGTTGCTTGGCTTATAATTTAAAAACTAACCATATAATTTTTACCAAAACTTTCCCAATGAGCTTTCCATGAAAAGTTACTAAAAGTAAGGAAAACCAAGCTAAGCTAACCTGGATTTACATTATATGACTTTAGAATTATTCCTCCCTCTCTTAAAATTGTTTTCTGTCCTTTCTCTCTGACCTTTTTTCCACACCACCACTGGGGTAAAAGTCTAGGCACTTTTTTTTTTTAAGGAGTTTCCCCTGCAGGCTCCCCTGGTGCATTTTGTGTATCATGGGCTTTTTTTAATGCAGAACAAATTCTTTTGACTCTCCTATTGCTCACGTTAATCGCCTTGGCAATCCTTTTATGCAGTTTCTCTTGAAGGTGACAGCAAAGACTTATACCTTATTTACATTGTAAATAAGTTCTTTTGCGCTGTTTAGCACGCGAGAATGAGATGCTGTGGAACCTTCCATAGCTAGGGAATGAGACAATGACCAGGAGTGAACTATACTGACATGAGTGACCTGCGCGGGATGTATGATAAGCAACGCTGCATGAATGTCACATGTTGCCAAGTGTAATTAAAATATATAGCAGGTATACAATGTTCAAAATAGTTGTTTTACCCTCAAAATACAGACCATTCATGAAACTATACAGTCTTATTATGAAAATATATCACAGTAGAAGATAGATATAAATGAATGGGAATGTAAAAAAAGAAACAAATATCAAATGAATTCTGGCAAGCCATGTTTTTAGGGTGACTGGCTAGGTACAGTCCCTGGCGGGAAGTGACGTGATTGGTGGACGGTGGATATGACGTCATCAAGGAGACGGAGCTATTCTCATTCAAAATCCCTGTGGTGACCATATAAAATATACTTAGCAAGATTTTAGCAAGGCCTTTGACAGAGTACCGCACGAGAGGCTAATTAGGAGGGTAAAAGCTCATGGTATGGAGGCAACTTTTTACGATGGATTAAGTCATGACTTACTGGGAGAGAGCAAAGAGTCAGCATTAAGAGAGTAAAGTCGAAGTGGACCCTTGTCTCCAGTGGGGTTGCTCAGGGATCAGTCCTCGGCCCCTTGTTATTCATTCTATATATAAATGACTTTGATACTTGTATAAACAGCAGCCTCAGCAAATTTGCAGACGACACAAAAATAGGTAGAGTCATTAACTCGGAAGAGGATTCGCATGCCCTGCAGAGTGATCATAATACTTTATATAATTGGACAGAAAAATGAAATGGCAAATGCAATTTAACGTCAATAACTGTAGTGTTAAACGTACGAAATTCCGCAAACTTAACAGCATACAAACTGGATAACACGGATATAGGTCAATTTATATGTGATTGGGATCTGGGAGTTATGATTTGTAAGGATTTAAAACCCAGGCAACAATGCATACATATCTGAAACAAAGCCAAAAGAATACTAGGATTCATATCAAGATGCATTAATAATCAAACAGATAAGGTTATTCTGCAGCTGTACTTAGCTTTAGTTTGACCGCACTTGGACTACGCAGTCTAGTTCTGGTACCCATTTTACAGGATGGATATCAATTTGTTAGATAGCATACAGAGAAGGATGACTAAAATGATTCATAACCTTAGAAATTTCCCATATGAAGATAGACTTACCAAGAACTGGGCCAACAGGCCTTCTGTAGTTTCCTAAATTTTTATATTCAATCTACTGGGACCTAACCAGGGTAAGCTACTGGAATCTAACTGGAACAAACTAACAGGAAAACATAAGCATATTAAATCCAATTATGTTAAATAAATGTATTTTCCCCCACCTAAAACTCCCGTTACCCAACTCTCCCCCAAGATTGCTGGACAGGTGGGTACGGTATGGGGTATCTCCAAAATAACGCATTTTCAATTGAACGGAGTATTAAAATCGTTCAAAGGAGGAAAATACACTAGAAGAATATATTGGTCAACTAGGATTGTGCATTGTCCAATCATAAAGGCAGACCATGACTGTACCTTACTTCTGCTATAAATATTATCATCCTCAAAGGTTTACAGTAAAGCATTTGTAAGAGACCTATACTACCCGACACACCTCACTCCCTGAGTGCAGGCCCTGAGGTCTCTGGTTTTATCTTCCCATATAGGAGAACTAACAAAAATTACTCAATTATATTAGCTCTCCTGGTGGGATATTTGAACAAAAGCAAGAACTTGTTATTTCTTCTTTTGGATTGAAAGTGCCACAGAAAAAAATAAGAAAATGGTAAGTAGGTTTCCTTTGTGTTAGCCATCTTAAACTTTACCAACAAAACACCTTAGTTTGGTTTACCGGTAAACTGATGGAGGCAAGCGTCTCTCAAACCACCCTTGGCTTCCGTAGTCACCAAGACAATGCCATGCCAATAATTACACACAACACACTTCTAGACAAACTACACGATGGCTAACACCTAATCCCAACCTACTTTGTTATTACTAGAGCTTTAACGTCCAGTACAAATCCCAAAAGATGAGAGGGAGTCAAGAGGGCCGCCAATCCCTCCCTCAGCATCCCTCAATCACACCTATTATAATTATATCTATACAACCCAACACATCTTCTGTAACCTTCTCATATACACAATTACAAACAGATACCAAGTGCTCACCCCAGAAAAATGACTTCTCCATGCCTCCTCCCATGTTAAGCTAAGAGAGAGGATGAGGGAAGGCTTAGCGTGGTAGCCAATGTGAAGCAGCACGTGTAAAGGAAGGAGTCCGAGGCACCAACCAGCCAGCCAGCAGCGTCTGTCAACAACAACCCCAACACACACACACTCACTCACTACTAGCCTTCATACTACACTATATAATTGTTGAACTTTATTATATTCATTTCATTTATCGGGTATTTTATTCTCCCTCGCCCATCAGCCAAGGGATCTAAATGAATGAAATGCCAAAATAATCACTTTAGGGTTTACTGCTGATTTATTTACCCTACAGGTGACTGAAATAAATAAACTACAAATTCCGTACCAGGCTGATAATTATCTTGCATTAGAGAATTAGAGAAACAGTTACCGCTAATAAAACGGTTTAAATTTCGATTCGCTCATCTCTCATTGGAAGCAGTAAAATTTGGTACCTATATTAGTTGGAATTATTTTTATTATTTCATACAAAATAACCTACGCTAACCACAAATATTATAATGTTGCCAAAGAGCAGCGTGACCGCGCGTTGCCATGCATTTCATCAATGTCCCTAGGCTATTGTTGAGTTTTTCCCAGACATAATTGTATTACACAATGTAACTTTTATTTTACTGATTCCATCCTATTTTCGCCATCAACAGAGGCAGATGGCGCAGATACAAGGGATGCAATTTTAATAATCTCACATCAGCACAATGGCATACACATACACTATTATGAAGTCTCTCTGGTAATTTCCGATAATTTTTTTGCCTGCAAGGTAGAAATGCATTCTACCGAACTAGTAGGTCGCACAGGCCATGTAGACCAGTGTGGTTACAGGAGGGCACTACCCTAACCCACAAAGAATGAATGAAAAGGGGAAGAAAGACCATGCTAGGCCAAAAAGGATTTATACCACAAAAGAGGAAACAGAGTGGATTTTGTTTTGAGGATATAAAAAGACTGTCCTAGGCCTGGAAGACGCTGCAGGGCATGTAAAATGTAATACAGGTGAGACAGCAAGAAAAAGTAGGAAAGGAGGGACAGTGAAAGAGAGGAAATTGATTTACTGGAGTCTGAATTGGGGCAGAGTCCTATTGAGATTATAGAAGGAAAAAGTAATTATTTAAAGTTCCTGAAGTTGTGGTGTGCAGGAGGTAATCCGTCTTATACACAAGACTTTATGGACTAGAGATGAGACAATGGAACAGAGTTCCACCCAGGCTATGCCATATATACCATGTACAGTATTGGACACACTTGAAAAGGGCCTCTCATAGAGTGTTTGGGACAATATGTTTTGTGGTGCATGCTATCCTATGTGCTTAATAAGGAGCCTGTTGTAAGTGTTTCTCTTTCAGTTATCAACTGTACCTCATACCTAGGTTACTTGATGGTGGTATACAATAAAAAAACTTTATCGGTGCAATTTTCGTTTACAGAACCATCAGACCTCTCCTGCTTGAAAGTTTTATGATCATGTGTACCTCATCCCACTCAAGTTATACAAAAGGTCAAACATCAAGACATGGGGTATGAATACTACTGATTCACTAACTCTGTGCCCCTTCCTTTCTGGAGCAGACTCTAAATTAAATTCATCCACCAAAAAGTACAACTTGGAAATCCTACTTTTTGTTTTATGGGTAATTCTTTAAGTGAGACAACCGTATACAAAATTAATATATTATTAGCGCACATCACATACACATGGAAGTTCATATATATGATAATTTATCCTGTACAAAAGGAAGAGCACAAAAATCAATGTGTTTTTCAGTCAACTGAATGATTCACTATGATCATGACTGAACAACCCATACCTAAAGATTACCGAAAGTCACAACTTCAAGCTCCTAACATTACCTAACACCTCAAATCTTCATTACCCTCTTTTTAACCTTGAAACTACACTGTACTATGAATGCAACTAATGAATACTTGTTGTACTTCATCAACATCACCATCATACTAACATCTTGTTCTTTAATGGAAACTCCCCTAAAGCGTTGATCAAGGCAGAATTGCAACAAAAACTCCACCTCATTTCAGTAAATCCATACCATTTTTGTAAAATACATATTATCAGATTGAAATTAATATCTGAATTAGTGCTGTGAATTTTCTAGAAAGATATACTGCTGGTAACTGGTTTCTGGTTTCAAATATCTCTCACTTTCAATTTATATACAGTTTTCCAATACCCTCCAATGCCATTACCCTATCCCTTTCACATTACCCTCCAATACCATAACTTTAAATATCTTTCTCTGGCTACCAGGCATATCCCTAAGAAATTAGAACATAATCAGATGGCATCAACCAGAGTATAACAACACACCTTTAGCAGTTAGGGGATAAACCTCTAATTCTGACTTCCACCCTATAACATCAGTATTGTACTTTAATAGAGAAACAAAGTCAGTACCAAAAACTTGAATATTCATCCTACTCCCAGTAAACTCATTATGAATAAAATCTTGTCATTATTGCTTGATGGAGAGGTACATTTTACCCTTGACCATCTGCTTCGTAGGATTGATACGCTTGAGAATCTGCGCTATGGCAAGGACCAGCCGTTCTGAGTTAAGTCCCGTTTTCTTGCACTTGAATTTGTGTAGGATTTCAGTGGTGGTCATGGGCTTGCGCATCAGATAGCGACGAATGGCTTCCTCTGTCACTCCGCAATCACTGAGAGATATGGTAAAAAAGAATTGATGAAAGGGGCAAAGAGGACAGAGTTTACTTATATATCTACCTTACTGAGCTTCCAAGGATAAAACTACCCACTACTGTACATTATAATCAAACTCAGATGTACCAAAGAATATTAAGTGCAGTTAAAGCCAACTGTTCTTATTGCTGAATGGTTAAAAATGTAGTCTTTCATAGTAATAAACACATGAGGTGGACCTTATTGTTTGCTAGGAGGGTTAAAGGTCCGCCAATGAGTGGCAGTCAATGGGACAGAGTGTAGCACACACTGTGTGTATGAAACACAACTATAGCACGCATCACAAGGATGATGCGTGGCCCAGAGACCTCTCCACCCAGGTGAGACCCGAGTCTCATGTGAACAACAGTCAGCTATCCTATAAAATGGAGGCCTTCTTTTACCTGCTTTTAACAGATTGGGGTGGGCAGGAAATATGTTTTTTTACTGTAAGCCTACTGTCTAACATATATGAGACACTCAAACAGTTTGACACACAGGTCTCTTTGATAGCCCATTACACGACTAGATCTATAGAATTCTTACACACACAGACTTATGATGGGCTGGAATATTTTTCATCTTTATTTGCAAATATTATATTCTTATTTGTAAAGACAAATATTTTTGGACTTCTGTGAAACTTTTGATATTATGAGAAATACTTTGTTTCATCAGTGACACCACAACAATAACAACACATACTTGACAGGGGAGATGATAGGCGAGGCTGGGTGAGAGGATCCTGCCATATCAGTTTTCTGTTTCTTAGCAATCTGTTCACCTGGTCCTCCCTTCATCCTCTTCTTGCTACTGCTGCTGCCACTGCCACCATCCTCTCCTCGGCTAGATCCTTCTCTCCTGGACAAAAGAAATGCACATTATCAATGCATAACATTTACTGATAATCCAAGAAAATATATGAGGGAGCAGATACATTATCGCCAGGTTTAAAGAAAAGGAGTAGCTCAGATTGTCACATGGTGAAGTCATAGAAAGATATTGATTGACACTTACCCCTCTGTGCCCTTCTCACGCTTCCTCTTCTTGCCATGATCCTCATTGTCACTGGAGTCGGAGGACTTGGCATCGGAATCTGTGGAGATAGAGTACAACTTTTAGTTTTCTTTCTATACATTCTCCTCTATCTCTCTCTCTGACTCTTTCTAAAATATAAAATTCTATCTAGCTCTATATAGAACCATGTAAAGTGCTATTTCCACAGACCTTGCAAACTGTGTCCCACTATTATGACTCTGGCTCTGCAAATCCTTAAGAGAAATATATTTCTCTATTCAAACCCAGATTGACACAATATGCTCCATTCTACATATCATAAAGAAGTTATTGCTCTTTTGTCATGGCCATCACATGGTGGGATGTTCTAGGGATGGAACAAACATCAACAACTGACTGACAGACTGGCAGAACAACTAAATATGAACACAAAACTTACCTTCCTTCACTGTATCAGTTTTCTTTTCCTTCTTTTTCTTTTTCTTCTTCTTCTTTTTGTCCTTCTCCTCCTTCTCTTCCCCTTCCTTGGCCTTCTCCTCATCCTCACCCTGCTTTTCCTTCTCTTTCTTTTCTTCCTCCTCCTCTTCATCCGAGTCCAGGAGTTTCTTCAGTGCATCGGCCTGGTCCACACCCGCTAATTCCTTCCTTACTATTTCATCATTTTCTGCCTCAGAGCTGCAACAAAACAAGACAATTTAATAATTACTTAGAGAGAAAAGGCAAAATGTGGTTCAATACAGTACTCTGTAGTTATAATGTCCTGAATGAAATAATTTCCGTAAAGCTGATGGTGAGAATATCTACAATTTTCAGAGGAAATTGGAAAAGCTATCACTTGTCCAAGGTTAAAGCAAAAGCAGTTGAACACACTCCTTTTTTATATAATTTCATGTACTCACTCAGATGAATCACTGGAGATGTAGTCATGTTCAGCTCCATCATCATACTCATCACTCTCTTCAAAACAGTCCTCATCACTGTCACCTTCCAGGTTCTTCTTCTTTTTACCACCTAGTAGTAGCATATGGAAAATACATGTAATGCCAGAATTAAAATTTCATACAGATCAAGGAATTAGTTTATAACTCTCCTTTGCAATGATCTTTTAAAGTAGGAGAATTGCTGGTACTGTAGTATGAATCATCATAATCATCCCCATGCTACCATACTAGGGCATTTACATGTGTGTGAGCCAGATGCAGATAAACCAAAAGAATTGTGGAATGAATATATAAAAGCTATAGAAACCCAAATAAAGTTAACAATTTGCATCTGGCAAAAATTAACCAATTCCCATCAAAGTATTATGATCTCAGATACATATTGTGCATACATTTCAGTGTTTATAAGTTATGAGTTGTAGATAATTACTGTACCTATTTGTGTAAATTTTAGGTGTAATTTGTCATGGATTGCATAACATCAAGTAAAGGACTTGCCTTGTTGTGTCCTGCCTTTGGCTTGTATTTTGTTCTTTCTTTTCTTCTTGGGGTTGTCATCCTCCTCCTCCTCTTCTTCTCCGTCTTCTTTTTCAGAATCATCATCAGACATCCAGTCATCCAGCTCGGACAGCAACAAGTCTGTAAGGGGAAGGTTAAATGTCACACGAGTTAAGTATGTCACTGAGAACCTCACGGTCATCTAAAGCAGATATCACACTACTGAAGTACCATTTTCCTACGTTCTCCATTCTATTTTTGATCCACCATTTTCATGTCAGATGTGCTCTGTCCAGGTTCAAGGACAAAGGAAGTGCTTGTTGGATTTAATATGAAGAAAATTTGCTAACAATCTTTGCACTATACTGTACAGCATAAAGTCTTAAAAACTATTCCAATAATCTCATAACAGTTTTGACTTTCATATATAAAATACTACTGTAGGACTTACATTAAAAGATTTTAAATGTCACAAGAAAACTACTGTATTGCCAATCAAGAGTTTATGGTGAGAATGTAAACTACAGAATATAATAAAGTGTAACGGATGCCGAGGCACTGAACGGGATTCATCTATTTCACTGTCTAGAGGACATATTAAAGGTTAAGATATATGAATATTCTCTATTGTTTCTTGATACTTATGCTTAAGAGTTGTGAATCGTAACATTTTGTATGTCAAGGGATTCACATACGTTTGGCGGATGACCCCTTCTTCTTGCTAGTTTCCTCCTCCCCCTCCCCACCATCATCACCTTCCTTCTTCAGTTTTTTCTGGTACATCACAGAAAAGTAATTCATGATTTTGTCACGTCTGAAAAGAAAAGGGCGGCCATGAAGTATTATTAATTGGAGGAAACAATAACCAACCATATACTGCTAATTATGAGAAGGAACAATAATATACTGTACTTGTAATATAACATGTAATTAAAATAAAATGAGCCATGTTAATACCACCTCACCTTTCAAACTCCTTCTCTGCCTCCTCTGCACTGAGGGACTTGTAACGTTGGATAAGTTTGAAGTTGTACCACTCCTCCACTGGGTATGCCTCAAATGCACCATCCTTACCCTGCATAAATACATACCAGGACGAATTCTCTGACACACCACCTTCCCTGATGCCCTTGAACCTGGTGAAAGGAAGAATAATTCATATAATTATACTTCGGTAAGTTTGTTTAGGCAAAGGTAAAATATTTAATGGTTATATCTAACTGAAATGGTCTCTTCTTGAAATGCTCAGCTCTACCTTTAACCTAATCTAACCCTTCATAATATTCTACTTAACATTCACCTTTAACTATGCTCTTCAGTGCCATGTAGAAAGACAAATGCTCAGTTGCAAAGATAATAACCCAAACAATATAATCACCCTACCTGAATATACATATGTAATAAACCAACTGGTGAGATAATAAAACAACCTACTTTTTGCCAGTCTTGCCTCCACAACTCAGTAACCAGGGTTGATCCTCGGGACGGTACTTCTTGACATTGATGCCGTACTTCTTGCGCCGTGCCTCCTCCCGCTGCTCTCGACCAAACTCTGAGCCCGCCCCATACCTGGTAAATCATCATCCCTTTTACAATACAAGTACTTAAAATCAAGACAATAAGGTTTCAGACATTTTATTCACTTACACAAACCTGGCATTTTTTACAATGAGCATTGAAAACTGTCTCTTAATTTCTATGATTATTGTCACAAAGAAATAGGAATATGTTCAGTGACGGTTTCTGTAAAGATAATCAATCACCAATAATTCAAGCACAGTATACATGACAAAAATTATAATGTTTGCAATACTGGTAACAATAAAACCATCCATTTACTCTGCCAGTCTCAATAATAAATCCAGTACTGTACGACATTCATGTTCTAATTACTATTTCTCCCCGATCCTTATACAGTACATTTTAACCAGATTTTTTTTGTGGTACCCTTAAAAGGAAATAAGGCTATATAGACAACCGTGACTGAGAGACTCACTTTGGCATATCCTCATCTAAGCTCTTGAATTCCTTCATGTTGTTCTCCCGTTCCATCTTGGTGTGCGTCCAGCCCTTGAAGTCCACTCCAAGGGCTGCATGGAATCGCATCATGTGATATTTTTTCTTGGTAGCCCTGTGAAAGAAGAAAAAGGATGACTGAAGGAAAGTAAATGGTAATATATTGGAGGAGATCTTTCAAAATGCAGACTAAATCATTGTATCCTTGTGAATTACATTATAGATTCTATGAAAAAGTATAAAAAAAGACTGGTAAACAGAAACTACCAAACCAAGCCGTTATATCAGAATTAAGAAGAAAATGAAATGGAGTGATGATACCGTATCACTGTAAAAGCAAGGTGAAGACAGTGTACTGTATAACTAATTAAAAGTAAAGTTTTTGAGAGAGATGAGTACTACTATATTGTACTATATAAAAATAATAATTATATCAACTTATAAAGTACTCTATACAGTATTCAAACAGCAGTACAAAAAGCACTTTTATAGGAATAATTATAACTTTGTAAGCTGTACCTTGTGTTATTTATCACATTAAGAAAATGGATGAATAGAAGTGAATTATTCTGATCAGTAATATCTGAATCATTCAGGAAATAAATACTCATTACATCATTGTAACTTTTATACAAGCATTTTTGTACTGGTCATCAAAAAATTTGTTACTTTTTGCCTCTAACAAGAACAATATAAGGTTACTAAATACTCACTTGGGAACCTTCACAACATATTCAGTCAGTGTTCCCTGTAAGAAAGGATGGGAGACCATTAGGGTTAACTTTACTATCAGACAATAAACATCCTTAGTTAACCAATATGTTTTCCTATTGTATTGTCCTCTATTTTGAGTAATTTTGACACTCCATCTGAAAAGGCATTATTTTGGAGATATCCCCTACCCACCGATATTTTTAACATATAAATATACTGTATTTAATATATTTGGATGTATTCTTCCCAGGTTACGTCCCGGTAGTCTGCCCTGGTTAGGTCCCGGATGTATGCCCTGGTCTTCTTTAAGTTAGGTCTGGTCTGGCTAATTTTAGAATAATAACATATCAACTCTTATTCAGAGAGTGAAAAGACACTATGCCAAAATTGGCTTGGGTTTCCCAATTTTCAACATTGACAGCTTGTTATCAGTAACAATCACAACTAAATATGCTAAATTTACGTGTTTTGCTAAACCCAAATACCACAATTCCCAAAGCTCTCCCAAAAGATTATTGGATGTGTGGGTAGGGGGTCTCTTACCAGGATGGACTCCACTGAAAGGGAGCCCCAAACACACCAAGAGTATGCTATATTACAATAGTCCATAAAAATTAACAATCTAAGTTAAATGTGGAAATTGTGTTGTCAGCACTTAATGATACATTAGCAGTTTATACTTCGAATAATAAAAAATCTTTGAATATTAGAACTAATCCCAGAGTTAATATTCAAATAACCTATCACCCAGACACACAATGAGCTGCCTTTTGAAGTCAGTCAAGTTAGGTGATATAACAACATCCGGGGGTAAACCATTCCAGACACCAATCACTCTGATTGAGAAGAATCTTCTGCGAAGTTGAGTCTGGACGTGTGGCTGAAATATCCTAAATGGGCGTCCCTGGGTCCTAGCTCCTACTCTAAATGTAAAGACATCAGAGGGCCTAATGGGGAACAGGCCATTTACAATCTTCCACACCTTAATGAGATCCGCCCTGAGCAGCCTTCTCCTCACTGAGTACAAATCAAGAAAGGCAAGGCGAGCACCATAGTCTAGATTGGTCAGGCCAGAAATCTGTTTAGTCCACGGGCATTGCATCCCCTCCAACAAGCCGAGATCTCCCTGATATCCAGTATGCCACACAACTGATGAGAACGCTATTACTGGACGGATATGTGTAAGATAAAGAGATATCATAAATGGTTTATTACGATTCACTATATTGTACAATTAGCTCTTTAAGAGATTGGATGCAATACCACCAGCCTTATGGAGGGTATCTCCATAACAAAGCATTTTCTAATAAAATAAAGATATAAATCACTTAAAACACAGTATAATACACCAGGAAAACATATTGGTTACCATCGAAGGTGTATTGTCAAAGAGGAAAGGGTAAATATCTACTCTATTGCCAGTTGGTATTACCAGGTAAAGTTTTGCCTACAGATTAGTTTTCCCATGGTCCAATATTAGTCATTATCTTGCATGCACTGATAAAACAAAAGGAAAATAATTTATTGTAATAAAAATTTACGGTATTTATTGAAAGAATTGCCGTTTTGTAGCAGTGTTGCCAGATCCAGCTAGGTCTCAGTATTTTGCCCCGGTCATTTCCTGTACTTTACCACGGTTATTTCCCGGTAGTTTGCCCAGGTTAGGTGCTGTGGTTTAGGGTAGATTAGGTAAGGTCAGGCTAATTTCAGAATGGTCCAAATAAGTGGGTATTGAAGGTAGAAAAACCGTACGAGATAACGGCAATTCTTTCAATATTTACCAAATTTACAGGTCATAGATATTGCACAATGGGACAATAACACCCGTAGAGACACTCTTGGAAAAACCAATATAACCAAAATCTTCACCAGCAATGTTTTTTTTTTTACATTTTGCAATTGTTTAATTAATGGACCCTATATTAATAAAACAATATAAAAATAACGAAATAATTTAGAAAACATCCTGTGGTAATAACATGTAACTTACTCACTTCACTGCATCGTAATAATTAACATGTACTCATATCACTGCACCATGGTAATAATTATAAGGTTATGTTGTTACCCCGAAGGGAGTTCATACCTGAGAGGAGCCAGCCATTATTATTAGGTTTTATCCTTTACTGCAACAAGAACACAATGATTATCAAATTATATGCCCACACAATCCAGTCATATTTCGGATTATTTCCAGTGTAGAATAATTATAATATGCCACTGCTGGATGGATGGATTTACAAACTGCTGTCAAGTTGTCAACAGCAGTACTAGCCATGTAAGATGGAGCAAGGATGATATTTTGGGCGAGAAATTGCCGAGAATCCGAAAACAAACAAGCAGTGTTGCCACTTTTGCCACAAGGAATTCCCACATACTTATCTAAATTTTCCCACAGGCACAGAGGGTCAGAGGCGGTGGCAGAGTGGATAGAGAGACCGATTGCGAATGGTGAGAAATTCTTTATCATATCACTTGTAGGTTATGAATATAAGGGCCGTTTGCAAGGTCGCTACCACGGCCAATGTACACCGGGTACCATGAAGCCATAATAGTACACCCCCCTTGAACTATAAAATATAATTTTAACCAATATTATAATTATTTGCATGGTATTCATGTCAAGTATTTGGGTTATGTATATTTAAAAAATTTATATATAAAACTATAACCACTAATAATGGTTATAATTGTGTTTTATCATTCAGGGGTGTGTGCTATTTATGGCTTCATCGTACACCGGTGACCGGTGTAGGGTGTACTATTGCAGTAGCAGTGACCTTGGTGGTAGAGTCTGTGAGTAGACTCAGTAGAGTGGATAAGGAGATGGACTGCGAATGGTGAGGGCCACTGGGTTCGAATCCATGTTAAACGTCTGGGGGTTTTCCGAGGTGAACTGATGGGTCCTGCTGGTGTACGCCGACACGTCGAAAATACCTATAGCTGCCCTGTGGATGAGGTGCTCCACCAGAATAAAGAAAGAATCCTTGCCTTACGAGTTTATCCGCCACTTACGTGCCTTCCACGGTCCATATAGTATATATACTATATGGATCGTGGTGCCTTCTAACTCAGAGGTGGCAGTATGAGTGGTGCTGTTGAAATGCTCAGCGAACCCCTGTGGCAATTTCCCTCCCACCACAACACACATATGTCATATGAAAGGCTTGGCCACGCCAAGATCACCCATGCCTTCCTGACGGAGAAGGGTAATCACCACAGAGCCTGTGGTAATCATACACTCTTTCGGAGTTGCCAGGTTCAAGTCACACTTCAACATATTTTTATTACCTCCATTATCGTTCTCCACGTCGTTCATCTGCTGCTCTTTCCGTCCCTCTTCTCAAGTTCTCACTTGGTTGCACTTTTCCCTATCCCATCTAATTAGTGAATCCCCTTTATTTTCAATCACATGCCTAATACACTGTTTGTCAAATACTTTATTTTACCAACCATTTAAAGTGTGTCTTTTGAGTGTCATGAAGACCAACAGGGCCTGAAGCTCTTTATAATAATATATAGTTAACGGTAAATCAGCAAAGATTAAGTTAAACTATAAAATGTGAACCTGGTTATAATGAATTTTTTATAAGAAACGTATTTTATGATCTTAGTCTAACGTTAAAAATCTCGAAACAACTAAATGGAAATAATTCTTCACTGAGAATAAAAAGAAAATATAACAAATACATTAGTATCATTAATAGCCGTAAGCAATATTGCTTCTTACTGATTTCAGTGGTAGACCAATGAGAGAGAGAGAGAGAGAGAGAGAGAGAGAGAAAAAAAATCTTTTCCTTAAGAACATCAGCAATGATTATGGTATTATCGAAAATGCATCAAACAGATTGAACATACCCGACCCTCATAGTAATTATCTGAGTCGAGAATACATTACACTTACCCACAGCATCCTTGTAAAATACAGTGTAGAAGTTGAAACCTCAACATGCAATAAGAATTTTGTGGCAAGGTGCAAGGAATATAAAATTTTAGATATACAGTATGTAGAAAAGTTCGTGAAATGTATTTAAACTTAAATTCAACCTCATATTTAAATACAATAAAAGGTGTGTGTGTGTGTGTGTGCGCGCTACGGATACGCAATACATAGTTTAGATTTACATAAAAATATAACCCTCTTTATACATTTATTCATTGACAGGCTGGCGACGACCAAAACTCCCATAATAGAGTAGTCTATCCTCTCAGTACTAGAATCCTTTTTTCCCCGCCAAATGCTTCTGAATAGCCCAAATTGGCTAAAAAAATAGTAAATTGATAACTATGTGTGACGATGATGATGGTTGTCTAAGATTTCAACTTTACAACGGTACTTCTTATAAATGACATTGATGTATGTCTTTACTTCATTTATGCTTCAACATTCTTTAATTTCTTGTCAATTATATTTTCAATATTATTATTAACTAAATTGTTCACTAAATAGGAATGATCCTAACACATTTTTCATGTCCCTACCTTCGAAATGGAATTTAGTGACAGTTTCAAAATCATATACAGTATTGCCGACCATGAAGAATATTAATTAAATCTGGGGTATCTGAGATATAAATGGAGAAATGGGGAAAATACATTACAACTGGATTTGCGATATGGAAAATTCTGGGGAATTTTTGCCTGGCGATTCAGGGAATTCTGTAGTACACTGATTTTACATTTGAAGAAGGACGAGTCATGGTAAAGGGGGTTAAGGGGCCCATACCCGCACTGTCGCACAGGCCAGCCTGTCAGATGGCCTGAAATGGCTGGCTTCGCCCTGGCATCACCTACCCACACACGATTCAGTCCATTCAGTCGGCCTTACCTTTCTTGCTCGGTGAGGGTAGCTATATATGTATGATCCTCTAACCACTTTACCACTTAAGGAAATACTTTATAAGGTACTCATATACTACTAATGATGAATAAAGGCAGGTTTATGTAACCTGAGATTATTATACATTACCAATCACACTGTCTGAATAATGACGGTAAATTTATAGTTTCAGCCAACCTCGGAATAAGGAATTTTTATGCTGTCATTCACTAATTTAGACAAATAAAAGTGTTAATTAGTTTTATGCATTTTTAACCACATAAAACCCCCGAGATTGTTAGATAGTATATTAGGTATAAAGGGGTATCAGAATGAAGCATTTCCTAATGATAGGAGTGTCAAAATCGTTCAAAATATTGGAAAATACCCTTCTTTAACGATTGCATGGTTACTTAGAGTTGTGTACAGTCCAATATAGTGTGAATATAGTCTATACATTTTATCTTCCAATGACAGCTATTAACAATCTTTATAAATTTCTGTAAATTCCAACCTGAAACTGCACTCATCCTCGAGATTGATCATGGTGGAAAACTACACGAATATACTATTCACCCCTCCGCTATAAGTGACTGGACTGACAACTGACGGCCTTACGTACCCACAGACGAGCCTCAAACAGCCCTGACAGGAGCCAAGACCGGATTAATCTTGACTAAAAAATCTGTCGGCGACAGATTCCACGTCGACGGTTGAGGCCGACTGAACAGATTCCTGCACAGGGAAAGCGAATTTTCTCCCCATAGGGCCCACACCCCCTCAGTTTTGCCTGAACGGGCCAGCAAATGCAGGCCGCCGGACAGGCTGGCCTGTGCGTGTATGGACCCCTTTAGGATGAAAATATATTTATATAGGTAGAGTATTTCAATGTGGTGTATATCATGATATATATATATGAGAGAATGGGGGGCATGCATATTGTAAGATCTAGTTCAGAAGAGCAATTAAAGACCACTTTATAATAGCGATCGATAGAAGAGATTAATCGAGAGATTATTGCAACTTTGCGAAATTTAATTAAAGAGAGGCTGTCGGGAGAGTTGATGTGGTAGAGTAGGGTAAAGTAGAATAATTGGTACATGTGAGATAGCTAGGGCGATATGGGTAAGAAGCACATACCACAAGGCGATTTTTTCGAGTCTCCCCTGTACGTCATGACAGAACTGAGGAAGTTCCTAAGGGCCTCCACCACCAGCATCAAGGAGAACTTACTGCATGTGTTCCCCACCTCTACTAAACCGACCACACCTCTGACACCTCAACCGGCTCGTCGCATATCTGCCATCACCAAAACCAAATGAAACCACCTAAAGACAGGCGAGCCTTTTAGAGGGTGCTTCGACCTGTGTTTTTAGCTCATGCATTATTATGGGATGCATCTCGACCTCCATATATCAAACTTGGTAGAGATTTGTTGAGAGTTGGCTATACGACGTCGTTTCAAGACAAACGGGCAAAAGAAACAAACTTTCGCATTATTATATAGACAGCTGACTCATGGTCTGCTACCAGGTATGGCCGAAATCCATTTTCTGATCTCGTTCTTGAACACAAGGATAATGTCTCAAGGATAATATGCTTGCCCCCAGGAGGCTTGCTCGGAGGGATCCAAGGATATACCAAAGCGCCGTCAAAGGCATGCATGTACTTTGATAATGGTAAAAATCAGTTTGCTTTTCTGCATATATCATACAAAAGAAATACTTTAATATTAGTCCATGCTGTATCGCTTCTTGTAAATCCAATCTAAAAACGTTTCAGAGTGGTGTATAGCTTGTGATAAACACATGTCTATACATTTTGATGAAGTGTGCATCTACTCTTTCATGTTAAATTCTACGTGTTTGTTGCATTAAGTCCTATAATAGTACAATCTACATGAGAAATAATACAATTTATTGACATCCAATAAAATATTGCAGTACGATATCTTAATCCAAATCAAAGTGTTAGCATTTTAATCAAGAGACAGAATTGAATAGGCTGTATGTAATAAAATAAAATCAGATCTAAAATGTAGGGCTGTAATGTGGATGTATCGATGCTGTTTTGTTTTAGAATCTCTTTGTAGTAGAGGTGTTTCGTGAGTCTATAGTGAGGCCGGAGCTGCAGGGGTTATGACGTCACAATCGCTCCTTCCTCCCGCCCCGACCATCCTCTCCCCGCGTGGTCCCCAGAACACTAAACAATAAGGTAAATTTATCTGTGTGTATACATTGTTGGCGCCGGATATTACACCCTAGTAACAGATAAGGATCCCGGGAATAAACTGCGACACCCAAATAGGGACTAAAAGATTTGGAAAAGGTAATAAAAGGTAGGTAAAATATGGCGGTGACAAGAATAGCAGTAGACCTCGATCACGTGTAGCACTCGCGGCGGCCCACATCACCCATTGTATCCTACACTACTTATTATTTACATACAGCACACCCGTCCCTCGTCACCTCACACCTATCAATCGGGTAATTAAAGAGCAAATGTTTCCAGAAAGGTATTTGTGTTATATAATAATGGAGACAGAGAACCAGGTGCGCGGGAAGGGTAAGGTTTATGGTGGCTTGCTTGACTCGTGGTAATTCATTTCCAATTTTATACTTGGCCATCCACACCTACTGTACAAAACACGTATAAAAATAAAAATAAAAACGAGCCAAATAAAGTAGAAAATTATATACCACTTTGCTTACTTAAAGACGTAGTTGGAAGGTTCAAGTTACGGAAAATGTTGCTAGGTTAGAATGGTAAGACTACACATGTATTTTCTTATTACAGTACTATAATTATGTACTTTATAGAGCTGGTTTGGTATTTCTGAAAAAAAACTGGGCTTTATATATTATTTTACAATTTTCATACATGTGTTTGGTCATTCTATTTATTTATGCCATTATTATTATTTATCCTAAGAAAATTCCTACCCATCCTACTCTACAACAAGTGGATTCCTTAGGCCTAGCCCCTAAGTAAATCACGAAGGATAGCCAGTGGGAAATGATACAATTTTGACTTGGTTGAAAGAATGGAGTACAGTTCTAACGTTAGTTAGGGGATGCACTTGATATTTTTATCATTGGCTTCCGAATTTACAAACCAACGTACTGTAATTCTACCATCTCCCATACACTACCTCAATAAAGTAGGAAGCAGTTTGGGTATGTTTTGTGAGAATTATTTAAAAATACACGTTTGCGAGATATCTAATTTTTTACTGTGATATAAGTTCTTATGGTCAGTTTTCCTTTAAGTTTGATATACGGTAGGTTTTACCTTGCGCAACTCCCGGTAATCTGCTAAGGTTAGGTCCCGGTAGGCTGCCACTGTCCAGATAAGGTTAGGTCAGGTCAGGTCTGCTTAATTCTGAAACAAACTAATACTAATTGTGCTCGCCAAAATGAGGAAAAACCCGAGCCAACTTTGCCAAAAGCTGGGTGATGGGGTATGACCAAAACAGGATATTTGTACAATAAATGGATGTTAAAATACAACGAATCACATGAAAAACTATAGGAACATCTATATTATGTGTGAAAATCTTGCACATGTGTAACTCAGAAAATTTACTGTTTTGTCTTTGTTAATTTTTGGTGCTTGTGTTGCAGGTCAAGATGAATGCGGAGAAGCTGAATAAATTGCAGCAGCAAGTGCGCATTGGTGGGAAGGGAACTGCACGCCGCAAGAAGAAGGTTATCCACCGATCCTCTGCCACGGATGACAAGAAACTTCAAAACTCACTTAAGAAGCTCACTGTCAATAACATCTCGGGCATTGAGGAGGTAAGTGAAGAGTGTAACTCTTTATTAATGACCTTCGTTTTCTTGTAATTTAGTCTTGTTTCTTACCATATAAACTAGTTCAACTGCTGCACTGAAAAAATTAAACTGATTGCAGATTGATGTTTGTTGAATTTTCTGCACTAGTTTTTTTCTCTTTAAATATGAATAAAGATGAAGGAAATCCTAAAATGTTGTGCTCATTCTTTATTAGCAATTTGTTTAGGATCTTGGAAATCTAATCCATGTTTATCGATGTCAGGTATATATTTCCCTTCTCCCTCAACCCTAAATCTTTCGAGAGTCTTGAGTTACAGATTTAGCCTTCATCCTCTGAACATGGCAGTTATATACAGTATGTCATTTAGTCTCCAGGTTGTACCACTGAAGTACAGTAATTCCTTGTATATCCAGCCATCTCACTATGTAATTCCATTTACTGTATACTCCTTAGATGTGTAGTATTCATTGTTTTTAAGCTTGCATTTTGTCTTCATTATTGTTACTTTATTCTCGACGTGGAAAAATATAAATACAAGCTATTGTCCATTTCCTTACCATTTCAATGATATATGGATCATTGAGCGATCTTTAACCGTATTTGTTTTGTTAGTTATGTTTCGTGAGGTTAGGTTAGGACACTTTGGTTCGTTTGTCAACAAGGAATCATTCCCACATTCTCTTCTTACTATATTATAATATATAATAATGAGTTTGCCAAAAATTGACTTAATGCACCATTGCCTGATTGCACACTAACCTAATGTGAATTTACTAACTGCCTAGTCTGAATTACCCAGATTGAATGCACGACTTTAATATTTACTAGAATGTTGTTCTAATGAAAGTCTGATTCACATTATTTGTTACCAGAATAGAGTAATAAATAGATACAAGCATCATACAGCAAGTCTTCATTTGCCTTATTACAGTAACTTCTCAATATAACGAACTATGATAATAATAACTATAACAAGTTTCGGATATAATTACCTCTCTGTTAGCCGAACCCGCTATGACTATACCGAACTTTGTTTGGTATGTAATGGAATGAGCCAGTCAAATGTGTGTCATGGTTTATCATATGTGTTTGTTAAGTCTACAGTGCAGACAATTACTACGGGTGGCTTTATTAAATTACTTTGAGGAAAAGTTCTCTTCATTGCTGAATAGGAGCTTCCAACAATTCCATCATTCTGGTACAAACTCGTAAGCAGGACCGTTTTTGTTGCCCTCACCTACATACATGATTTGAAGGTATTGTGCAAATTATAGCCTCCCATATCGATAATGCTTTTAACCAGCTGGAAGATTAACCTCTTACCATTTTGAAATAGATAAGCTGTTTATCCTTTTAGTGAGGGAGTTGTGATTTAGATGATGGTGCCTGCACTCAATTTCATTATTCGTCCTAGCTAATTTCTTGTATGTTGACCAGGTATAAGGTGGACCTCATATGCTGGTTATCCATGTCCATTGAGGTAGTTGAGGATTTTTTGGAGCTTCTGTGCTTGAACAGTCTGAGGGCATCTGTCTTTCACCTGGTTAAAAGCAATATTGATGTGGGAAGCTGGAAGGTTGGGCAGTGAGTGCCATTAAATCACGTATGACGATACGGACAGAATGTTGGTAAACATATGCTGAGCCTAGTCCATATTTCTGAACTATGTTGTATACAGTTTGTTCCCAGTGAAACCAGCACCCAAACAAAGGAACATTTGGTAGAATTGAGACTGAGGAAGTAAGCTGTTTTCATAAACAGTTCCTAAACTACCAATAAACAAGTAGGATTCTAGTTCAATACTACAATGATTAATATCAACTGGCCTTAATTTAGTGCATTGGTACTATAAGAATTAATGCATTTAGACTGGGAGTGGTACCTTAGAACCATTAGGTACCGTATTTTGGGACCTGATACATGGTGCAATTAGGCAGCGGTGCAATAAGACCAGTAATTCAAAATTACCCATTGTTCTTGTTTCACTCCAATAATCAAGGTTGTGAAACCACTGAGCAGTCATTTATGTGTAGTAGTATATTTCAAGTCATGTAGCTTATTATACATAATGATTATTATACTTGTACAGGTAAATATGATACAAGAAGATGGATCTGTGATACACTTCAACAACCCTAAAGTGCAAGCCTCGCTCAACGCCAACACATTCGCTGTCTCTGGTCATGCCGAGACCAAGCAGATCACAGAAATGCTACCTGGCATTCTCAACCATCTTGGAGCAGAAGGGTTCAACCAGCTCAAACGTCTGGCCTCATCAGCCGTCAGCACAGGCATGGGTGAGGAGTTAGGAGATGTGGTTATATATGAGTTAATACTAGTGTTGCTAACATATCTGGGTATTCAAATGTACTATTGCCCGTAGATGTTACGTTTGGGTGAGCGATTTGATAATTATGGCAATGTGACAATGTACACCCCCTCCTTCTCTCTCCTCCGATAGCTTCTAAGGTTTATGAAGCATGTTGTGAACCATTCTAAATAGTTAATTTTACATCATACTAATACTTGATCTAGAATTTTCCGAAACTGTACACATATATTCAAATCATGATTGTAGGAAATTAAAATATGACTGCAAGGACTGCGTTAGCTTGTTAATTCAAAAATAAGAAAATCTAAGCACAGCCGTTGGTCACACCAGCTTTCCCTCCTCAATAGGTTGCAAGGAATGTGATCCTCATAATTGGTGAGGACTGTTGATGCCTTTAATCTGACCAACAATAAGTTTTTTCCAAACTCCATTGCTGTTAACAATCAACTCTTGCCTGGAGACCCTGGCAAATTCAAGATAATTAAATTAATTTAATCCTTAACAATAGAAATGCATACTTTATCGAGTACAATCATTTGGTAAAATTCAGTACTTCAAATGGTCCACAACATGCTTCATAAAACCCAGAAGTTTTTTTGGGAGATTGAAAAGGGAGGGCGTGGTAAAAGTGAGATTGCCAAGTTTATCAATTTGCACACTAGGAGAGAAACAAAACATTTGTGGGCAATAGTACATTGTTCTTGGTAATCAAGACCAGAGTTTAAGAATGGTTTGTTATATGTAAATTCTAATGGGTGTATCATTTCTGATACTGTATGATATTTAAAATGAATTTGCTATTATTCAATTTTTTTTCAGCAATGTAGTACTTGTTTATGGCATCAATTAATGGAAATATTTATTTACAGGTAATGTAACATCTGGGGCCATTGATGATGATGACGACGATGTTCCCATGCTGGTGGAGGACTTTGAAGCCGCCAGTAAGACAGACACAGGTGAGTGAAGGAGAAAAGTGTTTTTAAAAATCATATATGTATTGGAAAGTGGTGAAGGATAAGGGTTAATATGGGGAGATGAAATTCATGTTGAGTAGGTATTGTATAAATGATGTTGAATGACCTATAGCTGTTCTCATTATATCTTAATTTAGGAGGCTCTTATGGTAATTTTCAACAATGGAGTGATTGCAAGTTAGCAGTGGTGGGAATATCAATTAGGTGCATCTTGGTTGACTCGACCTTTATTTCATCATTTGTTCTTATTTTCATTGCCCACAATTTTGTTGTGTTATGAAAGATATTTCATGATAGGTTTGCTCCCCAGGCTAGCTGAGCATTTTTGGTGGTACTGGTCATTAATGGACTGGTTAGGAATGTGACTGAAAATCTGAATTAAACATGTGAATCAGGAGATTTTTCAGTTCAATTTTTGTATGCTTGATAGAAATATTAGAGTTTGTTCATTGTTGGTTTGAGTGTGTTTACTATAAAATTTTTGATCTTGCTGGCACACAGAATCACATTAGCTAATTAAAATAGTTAATAATACTGATATTGCCTTTATGATATGACACCTGAGCAGCATGGTTTACTAATTATTAGCAGTTCTGTCTTCATTGGAAAGCATAGTTTGTATTGATCACCAATACCCCATTTTCCTTTTTGAAAGGGGTGTGTGTGTAGGTAAAACCAGTTATTCTTTTGTGATGGGAGTAAGTATTTCTCAAATTGAGGTGAACAAAAAAAATTTGCGTCAGTATCTCCGGGACACATTTGTTGTTATCCCGGTCGTAAATGGCGCTAGAGCAACCCTGTGATCTGCATCGTTGGAGACCACCACTTATGCTGGTCTCCTGGTATAAGCGCAGGACAGATTTATTTGCACTTTAGTATTTTATGACATTTCATGAAAATAATCACTAAGGTGATAAAGATAATGCTGTTATGCTGATTATTGAACCATGCTGGTCATTGTATGAATTGCTAATGGAGGTTTCTTTGGAAGTGTTGCCTAAATATAATGTTGTATTCACTTATCATAATACAAAGCATTCATTATTGTTGGGCTTCCAAAACTGTTGATGTCAGGCATTAAAAGAAGCATATTCGGATTTCTCTTAGTCAGGGTATCAAGTGCAATATCAGTAGAATTAACACAGTTTTGTGGAAGGCTGGTTGGTGATTGTGCATATGGCCCATAAGACCTTAAAGCCTGGGGTTGACTTTTGTGTTACGTGGCGTATATGATATATCAGACTATATCGGTACTAAATATAATAATTTTGCTTCTATAAGAAACCCGAATGTTTGATTATTGAAGCAGTAGAATTATAGGCACTTCAAGAATTCTAGTTGAATTAAATAGTTGTAAATTCACTTGGGACAACATTTTAATATAGTGGTACCTCGATTCTCGATCTTAATCCGTTCCAGAAGGCTGTTCGAAAACCGAATAAATTTTTCCCATAAGAAATACTTTAACTAGGATTAATCCATTGTAAACTTCCAAAAATTATGCATTATGAAGTATTTTAAGTAAAAATATTGCTCATTTATATCTGTATAATATAACAGTAATCCCTCGCTAACTTGTATCTATTGGGGTTAGACCATTGTCGAGTTAGCCGAAGATCCGAAATACCAGAGGGCTTAATTTTCATGCGTACGACCGATCACATGTACACCCGCCCACAAAACTACATGTGCTTTCATTTGTATCTGGTTCCCATACACAGCAACGCACACTAAAAAACATGGCAGTGTCACAAAAAAAAGTATATAATACTGCAGAAATGTATCTAATAATGTATTTTAACATGAAATATGGTATTGTGTTGTGGTGGTAGGTGAGGAAGTGTGGTTGTTGTTGTTGTTGTTGAAGTTCCTCAAGCTGTCTGACCGAGCAGCCCCGAGCTCCTGAGGAAGGCCAAGGCTTGAACCGGGCTTTCCCACAATGTCCTCAGAGAGTGTATTGTTGGCGAGTGTGGTTGTGTGCATTGCAGTCTTCAATAATGTGTTTAATAGAATGGGGTGCTGTGTTGCATCCCGGACAGGCATCTGCAATGGCTCCATCCAGCTTCTTCTGATATGTCAGAAGGGCCGGGTGGTGGCCACACCGCAGCCTGGCCAGGTGGACTCTGTCCTCACGGGGAAGGGATGATTCAGATGGGTGGGTGTCAGGAGGTTGTGCATGCAGCTGGGTGTTGTTTTTGAGTGTTTGGATGGACTGATGAGTGATTTGAGTATGGATATGTTTCTGGAGATTGGTTTGGGGTGGGCAGGGTGTAAGAGATGATAGTATTTGTGTATGGTATTGTGTACCGGGTGTTGTTTTGATGTTCCTTGGCATGTGTGGGTATTTTGCCATGTAGTGTAGTGGAGAGTGTGGGTTTGTGGAGGCTGCAGCAAGTGTTTGTGTGCCTCTCATGTCAAGATGTTCCTTGATTTTGAGGACTTTGGTTTCATGGTGTAGGTGGTGGTTGTTGTTCTCCCGGGGCAGAATGGCCTCCTGCCCCACAGACCCCAAGTACACTCTGGTCACAGTGAAAAAAAAAAAAAAATTAAAATAAAGGAGGGGCTGGCTCTATATGCCTGGGCTACCAAAGCACATCCCAGGGAAATGGGACCAGAGCTTACTGGACCAGGGAGTCTGGGGGCCTCCGATTGGGGGGAAGGTCTTTGATCCCACAGCCAGTGCTGTGGGCCCAAGTCCACGTTACCACAACAGCTACAAGTGGGGCTGCACCTTCCATGAGACCAGCCCTGAAGGGACCATAAGGGGAGGGAGTTTACACTGCTGCATGCAAAGGGAAATGCACCCCCTGTGTGCTAGCGGTCCACACAGCAGTGAAAAAAAAAAAAAAAAACCTCCGGATGCAGTACACCTCGCATGGATTTTTAATCCATGTGGGCAGATCTTGTCAAATCCACTAGAAAGTGACCAGATCCTACAACAATCTTTATTCTAGCCCTGTAGGTGTGGTAGCTATGCAGCCTGTGATTGTCTTCAGGGCTCTGTTCTGTATGGTTTGAAGGGTGTTGTGTGGTAATCGGAGCTGGTATCGGTCAGTTTATCAGTCACGGCGTATTTGTTGCTACACGGACACATTATTTCCACAATTTTTATGTTATTATTATGCTTGCTTCTTGTACAGTAATCTCCTTTCAATGGTGCTGAAGAGAAAGCTTTCAAGTGATATTAGTAGTGATGAAAAGAAAAGACAGATCATCACATTATATGAAAAAGTCGATATTAAGAGAAGAGGTGGCAATAATTGGCCATGCTGTAGGGTTGATCCAAACAACTATAGCCACCACAGTTATAGACTATGTCAGTCGGGTTATTTCGGGGGTTTGGGCCTCGACAGCTTTAATTTGGGAAACAAGTTTATGTCCGACAACCTAGGTTTTTTTTTTTTTTTTTTTTTTTTTTTACACGATATGTTCAAGAACGGAGTCGTTCGCGGATCGAGGTACCAATGTAAACTGTAGTGATTCTAGTTTTTAATAGTAACAAGGGACTGAACTTTGGTTTAGTTATATTGTGTGAGAGTGTGTGTGTGTGGTGGTAGGAATATTACTTTGTGAAGGTGGTATGGTAGTGATGGTGGCAAGATGATGTAAAGAAGCTGGTGGCAGGAGGTAACGGCGTGGTGATACAAGACGTGAAAGAGGACATGGAGGATGTACCTGACTTGGTGGAGATGCCCAACGACACTGCTACCGCCATCGAGACCCCCAACCTCGTTGTTCCCTCAGCTACCACAGTCGAGGAAGTATCTGCTGCCTCAACAACACAAGAGCCAGTGGTAAATGGGGGAAAAGTTGGGGAAGCTTCTGCCCCAGTCCCTGAGAAGAGCGGAGCACCGGAACCCACAGCAGACTCTTCCAGTGCCAAGAAGGAAGGAAAGAAGAAAGCTGGTCCCACCAAGGATGCTGGAAAGGAAGACATACCAGCTGGCAAGAAGAATAAGAAGGAAAAGGGAAAGAAAAATGTTGATCAGGCAAAGGATGTGGCCCCCAAAAAGGACAGTGCCTCTGGAGAAGGTGTGTCCAAACCAAAAGATGATGCACCAAGTAAGGACACTACCTCAACAAAGGATAAGACCAAAGGGAAGGACACTGCCCCAGCAAAGGATAAGGCCAAGGGGAAGGACACTGCCCCAGCAAAGGATAAGGCCAAAGCCAAGGGGAAGAATGTTCTGGCAAAGGATAAAGCCCAAGGGAACGATAATGTCGATGGAAAAAGTGCTACTCAGGCAAATGATGATGCTGAGGCAAAGGTTGCTTCTCCAGTAAAGGATAAAGCCAAAGGGAAAGACACTGCTTCTGCAAAGGACAAGACTAAAGGAAAGGACATTGCTTCAAAGGATAATGCTGAGGGAAAGGCTGATACTCCAGTGAAGGATAAGACCCAAGGGAAGGACACTGCTCCGGCAAAGGATAAGGCCAAAGGAAAGGATCCTGCCCCAGCAAAAGATAAGACCAAAGGGAAGGATCCTGCCCCAGCAAAGGATAAGGCCAAAGGAAAGGATACTGCCCCAGCAAAGGATAAGGCCAAAGGGAAGGACACTGGCACAGAGGGTACTGCTGAGGTAAAGGCAGCTGCTCCTGCAAAGGATAAGGCCAAAGGGAAGGACACTGGTACAGTAAAGGATGATACTCCAGCTAAGGATAAGACACAAGGGAAGGATACTGCTCCAGCAAAGGATAAGGCCAAAGGGAAGGATAGTGCTGAAGTTAAGGATAAGGCTAAGGGAAAGGATAAGGGGCAAGCAAAGGACAAGTCTAAGGACCAAGCAAAGGATGTTATTCCAGAAGAGGACAAGACCAAGGCAAAGAATGATGCTCCAGCAAAAAGTGTATCCCTCGGGAAAGAGGCCCAAAAATCTAACAAGAAACAGGACAGCAATGAAAGGAAAGGTGCTGGTGGGAAAAAGACTAAGGAAGAAAGTCTTGTTGATGTAAAGGAAGGTACAGTCCCAGGCAAGGATACAGATCCAGTCCCTGCCCCTGTCAAGCTAGATGCTCCTGCCCCTGTCAAGGAAGATGCTGCTGACCTTGTCAAGGAAGATGCTACAACCACTTCCCCAGCCAAGCAAAATGCACAAGTTCCTAAGAAGTCAAAACCAGACCCTTCAAAGGATGGAGCCCCAGCCTTTGCTGAGCAAAGTACCCCTGCCAGGGAAACTGCCCCAGCTCCTTCCCCTGCCAAGGAAACTGCCCCAGCTCCTTCCCCTGCCAAGGAAACTGCCCCAGATCCTTCCCCTGCCAAGGAAACTGCCCCAGCTCCTTCCCCTGCCAAGGAAACTGCCCCAGCTCCTTCCCCTGCCAAGGAAACTGCCCCAGCTCCTTCCCCTGCCAAGGAAACTGCCCCAGTTCCTTCCCCTGCCAAGGAAACTGCCCCAGTTCCTTCCCCTGCCAAGGAATCTGCCCCAGCTTCTTCCCCTGCCAAGGAATCTGCCCCAGCTCCTTCCCCTGCCAAGGAATCTGCCCCAATCCCAGCCTCTGCCATGGAACCTGTCCCAGTCCCAACCCTTGTCAAGGAACCTGTCCCAGTCCCAACCCTTGTCAAGGAACCTGTCCCAGTCCCAACCCTTGTCAAGGAACCTGTCCCAGTCCCAACCCTTGTCAAGGAACCTGCCCCAGCCCCTGCCAAGGAAGTTGCCCCAGCCCCTGCCAAGGAAGTTGCCCCAGCCCCTGCCAAGGAAGTTGCCCCAGCCCCTGCCAAGGAAGTTGCCCCAGCCCCTGCCAAGGAACCTGCCCCAGCCCCTGCCAAGGAACCTGCCCCAGCCCCTGCCAAGGAACCTGCCCCAGCCCCTGCCAAGGAACCTGCCCCAGCCCCTGCCAAGGAACCTGCTCCAGCCCCTGCCAAGGAACCTGCCCCAGCCCCTGCCAAGGAACCTGCCCCAGCCCCTGCCAAGGAAGTTGTCCCAGCCCCTGCCAAGGAAGTTGTCCCAGCCCCTGCCAAGGAAGTTGTCCCAGCCCCTGCCAAGGAACCTGCCCCAGCCCCTGCCAAGGAAGTTGTCCCAGCCCCTGCCAAGGAAGTTGCCCCAGCCCCTGCCAAGGAACCTGTCCCAGCTAAGAAATCGGCTGCAGTCCCTGCCCTAGTCCCAGCCCTTGCATTGAAACCTGCTCCAGTCCCAGCTCCTGCCAAGGAAGCTGCTCCAGTCCCAGCCCCTGCCAAGGAAGCTGCTCCAGTCCCAGCCCCTGCCAAGGAAGCTGCTCCAGTCCCAGCCCCTGCCAAGGAAGCTGCTCCAGTCCCAGCCCCTGCCAAGGAAGCTGCTCCAGTCCCTGTCCCAGCCCCTGCCAAGGAAGCTGCTCCAGCTCCAGTCCCAGCCCCTGCCAAGGAAGCTGCTCCAGTCCCAGCCCCTGCCAAGGAAGCTGCTCCAGTCCCTGCCCCTGCCAAGGAAGCTGCTCCAGTCCCTGCCCCTGCCAAGGAAGCTGCTCCAGTCCCTGCCCCTGCCAAGGAAGCTGCTCCAGCTCCAGTCCCTGCCCCTGCCAAGGAAGCTGCTCCAGTCCTAGCCCCTGCCAAGGAAGTTGCTCCAGTCCCAGCCCCTGCCAAGGAAGCTGCTCCAGTCCCTGCCCCTGCCAAGGAAGCTGCTCCAGTCCCTGCCCCTGCCAAGGAAGCTGCTCCAGTCCCAGCCCCTGCCAAGAAAGCTGTTCCAGTCCCAGCCCCTGCCAAGGAAGCTGCTCCAGTCTCAGCCCCTGCCCCTGCCAAGGAAGCTGCTCCAGTCTCAGCCCCTGCCAAGGAAGCTGCTCCAGTCCCAGCCCCTGCCCCTGCCAAGAAAGCTGCTCCAGTCCCAGCCCCTGCCAAGGAAGAAGCTGCTCCAGTCCCTGCCCCTGCCAAGGAAGTTGCTCCTACCTCAGCCCCTGCCAAGAAGGCCAATCCTACTCCAGCACCTGCCACGGAAGTTGTTGCCCCACCCAAGGAAGGTGACCCAGCATCAAGTAAAGGAGTAACTCCTGCACCTACTCAACCAATGGAGGTTGGAAACTCAAAGCAACCAGGTATCCCCCCAAATCCTGCCCCTACTCCTGCACCCAAGGCCCGGTCAGGACCTCCTGGTCACTCGAAGAGTAAACAATCCAAGAAGCAGAAGGGGAAGTAGGGTAGGTGGCACTGCTGGTGGTAGTGTGGCCTGGCCGCACTAACCCAACTGCTGCTACTGCTGTCATCGCTATAACCCAGTTTAATTTCCAATAGTTCCTTAAACCAATCTTTATCCATTGTGTCTGTAGTTAACATGTGCATGTTACTGTCTCCTGGGGCAGGTTATCACTAGTTACTATCATTTTTGTTTTATTCCAGCTGATGCAGAATTGTAGGTGTGGCATATTGTACAGCACTGTTGGCCGAGTCACTGAAGCTCTCCATTCTCACTTGCTACCGATGATATTCATTAGAAAAACATCATCATTATATTTGATCATAATAAGAATGTATCAAGTAAGATCACATTGAATGAGATTGGTGAAGCTCACTCAGTACTTTGCAGGTGACATGTCTACAATCTTGCCACATCAGCTCACTAAGGAAACAACTGTGAAAAAGAACTCAATCCTGTTTGAAGATGAAAGTGTAGCAAGATTAAATGGGAGATGTGTTAGTCAATGAAAGGTGTGGTGTTTGTGATTGATTGATGCCACCAAGAAGAGAATGGTTGTAGTAATTATAGGTAGTCTACAAGTAATTTTTGAACGGAAATGCCCCATGAGACCAGTAAACCATTTGTTTGTGAGATGTTGAAACTAACTTGAGTGGTTTGTATTTGTTTTAACTGTACTTTAGTCTTGTAAGAGGATTATAGCTTTTTAGGAGTTATTACCATGGATACACTGGTAGTTATTCTGGAGTGAGCTGCATCCTTTGGTAGCTGATGAAGACTGAGGTTACAATTAATCAAAACTCAGAAGTGTGTGGTTGTAGTGTTGTCATTAACATTTTATATGACTTCTTGCTGTTCAATATGTTTCCATAACAAAATGTAACTACATATTGATGATAAAACTCAATACATTCAATTTTCCAATAGACAAATCCCTTCTGAATCACTCATAACTTTCAATAATACAAATATTCCCTTATCTTCAAGTATTAATATCGTTGGTGTATCCCTCAGTTGGACATCCTATATTCATTCAATTGCTAAAAAGGCCTCACAAAAGTTAGGTTTTCTTTACAGAGTTCGTGAATTTTTCACTGACGAGCAATTAGCTGTAATTTATAAGAGTCATGTTCGTTCTCAGATGGAATACTGCTCGCCACTATGGAGTGGATCTGATCAGGCAATTAGATAAAATTTAAAATAAAGCTGTACGAATTATCAATAACCCTATAATCACAATTGGATTCCTTCCCTTACACATGTTGCATCCCTTGCCTTTTTTTATGGATATTATCATGGTAAATGTTCGGACATCGCATCTTTCCCCGTGGTACCAGGTCCGCTGTTAGAGCCCATGACTTTGCAATCTCTCCTCCCCAATGTAAAACTACTGCTTTTCAGAATTCATTTATTCCCAGAACCACATCGTTATGGAATGCACTGCCTCAAAACTGCTT
Organism: Petrolisthes cinctipes; assembly: GCA_033782935.1. Taxonomy (NCBI): domain Eukaryota; kingdom Metazoa; phylum Arthropoda; class Malacostraca; order Decapoda; family Porcellanidae; genus Petrolisthes; species Petrolisthes cinctipes. The sequence goes on along the minus strand of JAWQEG010004012.1, from coordinate 17,898 downwards.
TCCACCAGTTTTTAATCCTCAGTCATTTAAATCCAACTGTTACAGACATTATATGAATGAAGGATGTCAATAGGCACATGGACTTTATTTTCATTGATTTTGTTTTTCCTTCCTCCTTTCTGATTGAATAACAAAAAAAAAAAAAAATATTACTCATGTTATTACAGTTGGCTAAGCTCGCACCTAAACTACTATGTATGATGTAATATACCCCAATAGGGTTGGTTGATTGGAATAAGTTTATGCTTCCCAATTAGCCAAAGATTAAGCTGTTGATACAACTTTTGCATCTCTTGCCAGGGATACAGGTGGAAGCTTGGGCAACTGTTCAACCATTTTTATAAACAGTAGAACATTTTAAGTGAGACTCTTGGTAATTTGCAATGTAAATATTCATCTCATTTCATAACCATGACAAAGAAGTTTTGTGTCATCCTGCAGAGGATAGATATGAAATGTATGAGGGAAAATATGGTTAGAGCTTTTTATTTTATTTTGGCATATAATAATTTTATTTTTGTGTCCACAGCCCAAGAAAAGCCAACTACAGTGAAGGAGGCCAAGTCCGAGGCAAAGATGGAGGCGGCCAAGGCAGAGACCAAAGGAAAGAGTAGCGGACAGAAGGGCGGAAACAAAAAGACCGAAGAGAACAAGTCCAGTAGTAAAAGCACTGGAGAAGAGAAAGCCAAGGACAAAGCCAAGGACAAATCAAAGGATAAGGCCAAGGAAAAAGCTAAAGACAAATCAAAGGACACCCCCAAGGACAAATCAAAGGACACCCCCAAGGACAAATCTAAGGACACCACCCCCAAGGACAAATCCAAGGACAAATCCAAGGACCAACCCAAAGACAAATCCAAGGACACCCCAAAGGAGAAGTCCAAGGACAAATCCAAGGACACCCCAAAGGACAAGCCCAAGGACAAATCCAAGGACAAATCCAAGGACAAACCCAAGGAGACACCGAAGGACAAACCCAAAGATACCCCTAAAGACACTCCCACAGACACCCCCAAGGAAACTCCCAAGGAAACTTCCACAGACACCCCCAAGGAAACTCCCAAGGACACCCCCAAGGAAACTCCCAAGGAAACTCCCAAGGACACCCCCAAGGAAACCCCCAAGGAAACTCCCAAGGAAACTCCCAAGGACACCCCCAAGGAAACTCCCAAAGAAGCTTCCACAAACATCCCTAAGGAAACTTCCACAGACACCCCCAAGGAAACTCCCAAGGACACCCCCAAAGAAACTCCCACAGACACCCCCAAGGAAACTCCCACAGACACCCCTAAGGAAACCCCTGAGGACAAACCCAAGGAAGCACCCAAGGACACCCCTGAGGACAAACCCAAGGACATACCCAACGACACCAGCCCATCAGCAGAGGAGTGAGGGACAGTCACCATACAATAGGTGTGGAGGTGAACGTGGTGGTTGTAGTAGTTGCTACCAGGTTGCCGTGGGTAGCTAACAGTTCGGGGTCTCTCCCCTTAGCCTAACAACATCAGATATTTTGGTGACCGGCCATTTACCAAGCCAGTTGGTTGTCGGTCTTGAAACTGTCCAAGCCAAGATTGTTAGCCACGCAGGACTCGCATATTTCCCGACTGGTTCGTCTCGTTTACATGTTTTCTTGCGCATTTTATCTTTTGTGTATATATCTCTTTGATATTGCATTAACTGCTCTTAGTGTGATTCTTATTTTTCCTTCTTGTGTCCAAAGCAAATATTAAAGTGACTGGGCGATCATGCAGGATTTGTATTCAGCCTTGTAATATTTAAGAAATTAAAGTAAGATACAATTCTACCTTGTTTGTTATTCCCATTTTCCTTTAGGGCAGTGGTTCTCAACTGGTGGTTAATGGTGACTTTTTGGTTTGTTTACAGGACCTCCACTGTATTTGTTGATAAACTTGAAATTAAAATGCATAATTTTATATTCAGTATAAACAATTTAATCAAAATATATAATTGGCTATTAATTTTATTATATTGTTTTTATTTAAGAATTCCATTGGCAATCTTTTTTAAGTTGTAGCTGCTAAGTAGCATTTCGAGTAATTTCTAAATTTCGTATAAAATTAATGTTCAAAATTCACGCCACTATATGACCCTAATCATTAAAATGTTAACTGGTTATTATTTTGTATAATTTCAAGTTCTGTTTTGAAAAACTATATTTCCAACCAAAATTCTTGTTATATAATTATACTGAATTTATCCTTATCCAAAATTGAAATGGTCCACAACATTTATTATTGAGTTGGTGGTTCGTGGCCTGAAACAAATTAAAAAACCGCTGTTTAAGAGCTTGTTCATAATAGGAGTATTATTATTCATGAAGTTATTCGTTCCTAAAGAAACCTTTGAATTGTAATGTCATCTTGCAATGTACAGTCGCCTGCACTGCCACGTGGTACAGGGGCTCGCATGTTTAAGAGATTTAAGTGATTCAGTTCCTTAAGCGCACAAAGTTAACTTTATGTGCTAGTGTATCGAGGATAGTCCATCTCACACACGTGGATTATTTTGAGCTAAGTAATCACAGTGGTGCTACATCTCTGAATATGTGTGAGCCCTTGTCCACACGGCAGTGCTGGCGAGTGTACTGTACATTTGTACGGTATTACAAAAAATAGTGAGCATCCAAATCCTGGTTGATTAATCAAATTGGTGATGCTTAAAATGGACTTACAAAAGAGACTGAAAATTATATAAGTTAAAGGAAAGTTATATATTTATAGGTTACATGGATGGATTAATAATGATACGGACTTTGAGAACTATCATCAAACATTTTCAGGATTTCAGAAACCCCTAGAAATTGAAGAAGAAAAATGGAATGAAGGGAATGGGCAACATTGCTTTTAGTTACATTTCCTTATCCTTGCTTTACCCTACTCAGTATTTTCACCCTTTCTCATTTCACTTCATCTTCCCCTTTCATTTCACTAAGTTCATTTTCACTTTATCCATCTGTTTGTTTACACTGTCTACCTTTGTATCTATTTATATCCATCTAAGTATCTGTATCTACCTACCTATTAACCCTTTGCATATAAACAAGAACATTCATGGTGTATACGATGGCTCTATTGTTTTTCCATGTTTTTTTACTTATCCATCCATTTTATGGTATTTGTGATTATATTTATCTAAGTGACCTCCATTATCTTTCCCCTTACTCCTTTCCTCTGTTCAAATTATTTCCTCTTACTTCACCTCCAATTCCTTTCACAACATCTCTTCCCCTCCCCCCTCCCCTTGTTTCATGTATTTCAATATACCCCCCTCCCTCTCTCTCCCCCCTCCCCTCCCTTTCCCTTAATTCATCAAATATATCTCCCCTCTTTCCCCTCCCTTGAATTGGACTCCCTGCTGACCCGCCTCACTGTTTGTTTCTCCTCCCTCCTTTCCACTCGCTCTTCCCCTTTTCCACTCCCCTCTATCCTCTTTTTTCCCTCGCATGTTTTCCCATCATTTTCCCAGTTTTCCCTTTTCCTCTCTCCCTTTTCCCCCCATGTCTATTTATCAACTACTGTATTGCTTCATTGTCCCATCTTCCCTCTCATTTTGTTCTCTATTTTCCCTCACATCTGCCTCCTCCGTATCACACAATTAACCTGAATATTCTTTTCTTATTCATCCCCTGTTTTGTTGACAAGCCAAGACTTGCACCATCCAGGATAATTTGGATATAAACTAGTGTCCCGTTATAAAAGAAAAAAACAACAACACGAATCCAGTGCTATAAAAAGAAAGTGACAAACAAGCATCGACCTTAACATACCTTCCTCTTCCCTTGAGGATTTGACGCACCTTCGGATCCCCAGCCACCCCTTCTCTCCTTTCCTTCTATTTCCTTCGTGCTTGCTGTCCCTCCTCTCTGTTGCTCTCTCCATCGTCCTACAGGGTCTTCCTGGTCCAGGGCGGTGTTCTTTCATCATCGACTCTAGTTCCTCCTCTTAATTAATTTAAACAAGGGTATAGAGAGAAGTTATTGGGGAAGTATAGTGGGTGTCATTTTTTGGATATATACCGAAAATGAAAAAAATATTAATAATTGAGAATGCCGATATATTTTCACCAGGTTTAAACGTTAATTAGAGTATATATATATAGCTAACTATCTCCTCCTCTCACTGTTACTTCTCTTATTTAACTTCTTTCTGTTTTTTATTAAGGGACCCTGTGATGTAGTCAAAATATTTGAGATAAACGAGTCCTTAAAATATTGCCACGAAACACACACACACACACCTATATAGAAGGAGCTTGTTTCGTGGCATGGTCAGGAGGAATCAGAAGCCTCCAATTTTCATACACGATCACAGGGTCCTTATAAAGTATTAATATGGAGAGGGATGAAGGGGGTCAGTAGGGAAGGCACAATGAGTATGAAAACTTTACTGACCAACCTGCCTCCCCTCATACTCTACCCTTGAAAAAGAGATAATAAGAGAAATAAATAAGGGAGGGAAAAGGGGAAAGGTAGATAATGGTTTGGTTGAGAAAGAAGAAGAATTAAGGGAGGGAGAATTTTCTGGTTTTAACGAAAGGTATGATATAATTATGATGAATATGGCGCCAACAAGAATGGCAGAGGGAAGAACAGCATTACATAGATAGACAATCCTTACGGTCCAAACGAAGTGGTCTAGCCTTGATGTAAAGGAAGAAAGGACAAGAATAAAAGAGGAAGAGAAGGGATGCGACAAGGAGGAGAAAGAAAGATGAGAAAATAAAAGAGAATAAACAATAATGCTGATGCGAAAGGAGATATAGAATCATGAATGAAAGATGAATGGGAAAGCTTGTGAATGAACAGCTTGGGATGAGAGCAATAGGGAGGGGGAGGGAATGAAGGAGGTAAGGAGGAAGACGAAGAGAACAATGGAGAGGGAAAAAGAAGAAGAATGGGACTGAGAAAAAGAAGAAAGAGAGAGGAAAAAGTGTTAGGTAGGCTATTCTGTACAAAAAAGGAGGGAAAAGAGATGTGGAGATAAATAATGAAATGAAGGAAGGGAGAGAAAAAACGGATTATCACCAGACTGGAAAATTAACGAGAGGAAAGTAAAATCAAGCGAACCAAAAAAGACACGGTGAGAATGAATGGGAATATAATTATGAATGTCGGAGTGAGTGAGGTGTGGGAATGAATGGAGAGGGAATCAACGTGCTGGGAAAATGCGTGACGATAAAAGAGGAAATCATAAATGACGAAGAAGCATCCCAACCAATAAAATTAATAAACCGTAAGTATAAAAAAACAGGAAGAGGAAAGGATTAGATTAAAATAAGAGGCAGCAGCAGAAGATAGAAGTTATAGATCCTTGCATACTATGGCTGGAGAGAGAGAGAGAGAGAGTGAGTGAGTGAGTTGTAGACAGATGTTGTAACCTAACCGGGAGGAGGAATAGGAGGACGAGGAGGAGGAGGTGGAGGAGAGGCAGCTACAGGTGTCTCCAGGTAGAGCGGAGCACCTACGTATCTCATCTCTCCCTCACTCCTTCTCCCTTCCATACTCCCGTCCACGAGGGGAGACAGTGAGGGAAGGGCGAGGGAGGGCTGACAGGGAATGAGATCAGAACAAGTCACCCCTCCACGTCAAACCAGATGGAGGCAGGAGGGAGGAAAGAGAGAGAAAGATCGATTGTAGGTGTGGCCGGGAAGGGAAGGAGCAGCTGGTAGTGTTTTCGGTCAATCAATACAAAGATGGCGGACTGACGGAAGCCACAACGTCGCCTTGGTAACAACGCATGCGCTCTCACCTCTCCACTCGCCAATATATTTCGATCATATTACGATATCTAAGGTCATCTGAGTTATCTGTAGTGTAGAATAGCTGGGAATGTGGTTAACGAGGGGAGATAAGGGATGCGAGGCAGTAACAGAGGGGAGAGTTGCCATTAGGGACTAGTTTGCCTGGCGGAGTGGGTGACGAAGGACAGGTGCGGTGATGGCGGTGGGTCAGTGTCGTGCGAGGCAGCAGTGAGATACCCTCGCCGCCCCTCTGCTTCCCAGCCTAGCAGCAGACGCCAGCAGGGGGCAGGAAGCGGAGTGGCAGTAGGGGCGGCAGCAAACTAAGTAGGGATAGTTCCTGCCACTGTTGTGATAAACAGTAAAGATTATTTTGTGCAGCAGAAAAAGTCAAAACGTGAGAGATAATCTTAAAGAGTGTGAGTACCGGGCGGGGGAGGGAGGGAGGAGGCAGGTGAGCCCGGCAGGTGTGTGTCGGGTCGGGTCGGGTCGGGTCGGGTTCCCTAAGCTCCGGGTCCAGCCAAGGGCCCGGGTAATACCGTCAAGATCGTCTGGTCGGTGGTGACGGGGATGGCGGGGCGCGGCGGCGGGGGTGGTGGAGGGGGTGCGGGGGTCGGTGGAGGAGGTTATGAAGTACCACCGGGGCTACAGGAACTTCTGATCGAGTTCACTGTGGCTGTGTTGGTGGAAAGGCCCCCGGATCTTCTGGCCTATGCTAGCGAGTACTTCAGCAGGCTGCATGAGGACCGAGCCAGGCAACAGGTCATCCCCACCACCACCATCGACGACGCCTCCACCATCACTGACGATGAGGACGACGACGAGCCCATGCCAGGTACTGTATAACACTTCTCACGTCACTCTCTCATCATTGTCACTAATAACACTTCTCACGTCACTCTCATCGTCACTAACACTTCTCACATCTCTCATTCATCGTCACTAACACTTCTCACATCACTCTCTCTCATCGTCACTAATAACACTTCTCACGTCACTCTCATCGTCACTAACACTTCTCACATCACTCTCATCGTCACTAACACTTCTCACATCCCTCTCTCATCGTCACTACTCCTTCAAACTACTCTCTCTCTTTCATCATGGACTCTAACCCTTCTCATATCACTCATCGTCACTGATCACTTCATTTTATTTTTAATATTCTCATTTTAATTATTTATCTTTTTAAACCCACATTAATACTCCATTTTCATTCCATTTTTATTGTAATTTTTTTCTTCTCTCAGATAGTTAGACCCAGATTAATCCTAAGTTGATTTCATATATCTCTGTATTTCGTAACCATCTGTCAATCTGTGTGTCTGTCTATCCATCTCACCTCTTACTTGCTTCTCATCCAAGTACAACTCTTATTACTGTCACTGTCTCCTCCTCCACACATGTACACTCGCAATCCAAAATTTGTATCCAAGTCTTGTTGAAGTTTCGAATCATTTGCCTTACTAGTGAACCAATTACAACGCTTATCCTGTTGTTTTATATTTGCTTGAGCTCGCTTCATACTCGATCAAGATATTCGAAGCAAGCCTGGATACATATTTTGGACTTCGAGTGTACGGTTGCTTACATAATTATGAGGCGAAGGAAACACTGTCTGGACCACTGCACATAAACATTGGATGCTTTTAGAACCCTTAAATCTTTGGTATACGAAGGTGATTATAACTCATGGTTGGTTTATTTATGCTTAACACTAACCCTTACCACTGTAATTATTCCTCATGGTGATTCCTCATGGCAATTTAAATAACATATGAAGGTGATTATCCTTGATGGTGATTTATATAATGTTTAACACTATCATTGTACGGATTATACCTCAACACTATAATGGAAGAAGCAGACAATTACAATCGATTTTATTCATGTGTACAGTACTGATGTTCAGGCAATGTTTACTTTTAATTTGTTTGGGATTGTACACACACACAGACACACACATACACACACACACACACCTCCATTACCTCTATCTCTCCCTCCCCTCCTTCACTACCTCCATTTACACCTCTCCCTCCCCTCCTTCACTACCTCACCTAACACTTATCCATTACCTCTATCTCTCTCACACCTCTCCATTACCTCTATCTTTCCCTCACTCACACCTCTCCATTACCTCATTCTCTACCTCCACTCACACCTCTCTCTTACCTCTATCTCTCCCTCCCCTCACACCTCTCCCTTCCCTCACACCTCTCTCCTACCTCTATATCTCCCTCCCCTCACACCTCTCTCCTACCTCTATATCTCCCTCCCCTCACACCTCTCTCCTACCTCTATATCTCCCTCCCCTCACACCTCTTTCTTACCTCTATCTCTCCCTCCACTCACACCTCTCCATTACCTCTATCTCTCCCTCCCCTCCTTCCCTTCATTACCTTCTTTTCTCCCTCCCCTCACACCTCTCCCTCCCCTCACACCTCTCCCTCCCCTCACACCTCTCCCTCCTCTCTACCTCCTTCCCTATTAATTTGTCCTTATCTATGTCAGGTCGTAATTCGCACCACTACTCATAATTATCCACTCGCACCACTACTCTTATCATCTACTCGCACCACTACTCTTTATTTTTTATACTCGTACTACTATTATTATCTACTCGCACCCACTACTCTTTATTTTTTATACTCGTACCACTATTATTATCTACTCGCACCACTACTCTTATCATCTACTCACATCACTACTCTTATCATCTACTCGCACCACTACTCTTTATTTTTTATACTCGTACCACTATTATTATCTACTCGCACCACTACTCTTATCATCTACTCACATCACTACTCTTATTATCTACTCGCACCACTACTCTTATATTATCTACTCGCACCACTACTCTTATATTCACTCGTACCACTACTCTTATTATCTACTCGCTCGACTACTCTTATCATATACTCGCACCACTACTCTCATAATTATTCACTCGCACCACTATTATCATCTACTCGCACTACTACTCTATATATTATACTCGGACCTCTACTCTTATTTTTCACTCACACCACTACTCTTATATCTACTCACACCACTACTCTTATATCTACTCGCACCACTACTCTTATTATTCACTCACACCTTTTTTCTTATATTCACTCACACGACTACTCTTATATCTACTCACCACTACTCTTATAATTATTCACTCACACCACTACTTTTATTATCTACTCCCACCACTACTCATATTTTACTCGCTTGTCCCAGCACGTATAATCACTCGTCTTTTACTCGTCTTACTCGTCCAAAAGAAGTTCAGTACCTCACGTTATTAATCTTCGTATACTCTTGTCTTTCTACTCGTTTTGTTGTCCACTCGTTTCGTAAGGTATATACTCGTTTTTTTGCACCCTCGAATTCTACTCTTTCTATTGCCAGTTCATAATATATATCACTCGCTCGTCAACTCGATCTACTGCCTACTACTCCCCGTCTACTCGTTCTATTTCCCACACGTCATCTACTCGTTCTGCTGCCTACTCGTCATCTACTCGTTTTACTGCCCACTTATCTCCTCGTTTTACTGTCCACTCATAATTTACTCGTTTTACTGCCCATTCATTATTTACTCGTTCGTTCTATTGCCCACTCGTCATGTACTCGTTTTATTGTCCACTCGTCCTTTACTCGTTTTACTGCCCACTCGTCATGTATTCGTTTTACTGCCCACTCATGATTTACTCGTTCTATTTCCCACTCGTCATGTACTCGCTTTACTGCCCACTCATTTACTCGTTTTACTGCCCACTCGCCTTCTTTTCGTTCTGTTGTCCACTCGTCCTTTCTATCGCCTAGCTACTCAATCTATCGACCACTCGCTCTCCAGTCGTATTATTACCCACTCGTCTTCCACATAGCCTCGCCCACACACACATTCTCTCTCTCTCTCTCTCTCTCTCTCTCTCTCTCTCTCTCTCTCTCTCTCTCTCTCCACTCGTTTATTCCTTCCCTCCACTCATTTCTTCACTCCCTCCACTCGTTCCTTTACTTCCCTTCACTCATTTCTTCACTCACTCCACTCGTTCCTTTCTTCACTCCACTCATTTCTTCCCTCCACTCGTTCATTTCTCCACTCCACACGTTCCTTCCCTTCCTCCACTTGTTTATCCACTCCACACGTTCCTTCCCCCCCTCCCACTCCACTCGTTTAATTAATACTGTACTTGAGTGATTTATTCCCACGTATAGTCCAAAAGTCATATCAAAACCCATTCATATATAGCTTATGTAAACGTATACTACATATTAATTATCATATCAAACCCATTCATCTATAGTCTATACCTTATGTAAAAGTATAGTAGATATCATAATTATCAAAACCCGTTCATAATTTATTTAGCTTATGTAAAAGGGATTATCCAAGGAGCTTATTATTTATTACCTTCTTGGGAATAATGGGAAAGTTTTGCGTTGGTAAATCTCCATGGAGCCACTGAATGAATCCTCCAAACTATTCCAAGCAAACAAAACACCATTATTTTTTGTTAACCTGGGTCTGTTTCCTGGCATATTTTGGAGGAATCAAGGCACTCCAATGTACCAAAAAAGTATTACCACCTTATTAATTGTTGGGATGGGAGGAGTTAGTGGTGGTGGTGGGGTGGGGTGGGGGGTGCTGTGGTATTCCTTCAAGGTGTGTGTGTGCTGTAAAACTGACTGAACCCCCCCCCCCCACCACCACCCCATGCACACCTCTATTCCGCCCCCCTCCTTCCCTATATCCCCCCACCAACCTATATATACCCCCACCCCCCACCCCCCTATATTCATATGTGAGTGGAAAGAGGACGGGAGGGAGAGAGGGAACTATAGGAGAAGAGGAGGAGAAGGAGGAGGAAAGAGGGAAGAAGAGGAGAAGGAGGATGAGGAGAGAGGGAATGGGAAAAAGGAGAAAAAGTGATAGAGGAAGAGGATGGAGGGAAACGGCGGAAAGAGAGAAAGGGAAGGGTTAGGGGGGGGGAACAGGGGAAGAAGAGGAGGAGGAGGAGAGAGGGAATAGGAAAAAGGAGAAACAGTGGAGAGGAGGATGGAGGGATAGGGGAGAAAGGATACATAGGAGAAAGCAGAATATTTAAAGAAGAAGGAGGAAAAAAGGAGATGTGCTGACCAAGGGAAAGAAGGCATTAGAGAGAGAGAGAGAGAGAGAGAGAGAGAGAGAGGAGAGAGAGAGAGAGAGAGAGAGAGAGAGAGAGAGAGAGAGAGAGAGTTAAGCTAAGGAGGTATGTGAGAAAGAAAGAGAGGTAGTTAGAGTTAGGCTATGAAGGTATAAAGAGAGAGAGAGAGAGAGAGAGAGAGAGAGAGAGAGAGAGAGAGAGAGAGAGAGAGAGAGAGAGAGAGAGAGAGAGAGAGAGAGAGAGAGAGAGAGAGAGAGAGAGAGAGAGAGAGAGAGAGAGTAAAAGTAAAGTTCGTTATCAGTAGGACATCTAACACACTTTTTTTTATAGTGAAATTTTCCTTCTCTGTAAATAATATTCTCTGTCTATCTCACAACTTGTTTTTTCGAGGCTTGGAGTTGATTTGGAGAGAGAGAGAGAGAGAGAGAGAGAGAGAGAGAGAGGGAGAGAGAGAGAGAGGAGAGAGAGAGAGAGAGAGAGGAGAGAGAGAGAGAGAGATGTTGGATAGGAGAAGAGGGAACGAAGGAAAGAGAATAAGAGAACTGGTAGTTGGAAAGAGGAAAGGAGGAGGAGGAGAAGGAGATTAAACAGAGAGAGTCGAGATTAGACAGAGAACGAGAAGAGGGGGAAAGTAGGAGGAAAGATGGTAAAGTAAAATATAGAGGAGAAGAAGGAGAAGAAAGGAGTGGGGAATAAAAATAAGGGTGGCAAAGAATAAAGAAGGATAGAGGAAGAGAATAGAGAATGAGGAATAATTAAGAGTAGCTTAGATAGAGGAAAGGAGAAGAGGAGAACAAAGGAAAGAGAGGAAGAAAAAGTAAGAGTAAGATAGGGGAAAGAGAGGAGAAGAGGAGTAGAGAAGGACAGAGGAGGAGCAAAGGAATAGACTGTACTAGGAGAGAGAGAGAGAGAGAGAGAGAGAGAGAGAGAGAGAGAGAGAGAGAGAGAGAGAGAGAGAAGAATAGGATGCAAGAGGAAAGGAGCAGAGTAGAATGGAGGAACGAGAGAGAGAGAGAGAGAGAGAGAGAGAGAGAGAGAGAGAGAGAGAATGAGAAGGTTTGTGGTGAAGCCTTTAATTCAGCTTGGGTCCTCAGAGAATGGACAGCCGGGGTGAGTTATATGCCCATTACCACTCAGGTCACGGTCAGATCAGGTCACATTTTTTTTTTCTTTTTCTTTTTCTTTTTTTCAGGCTGAGTCAGGTCAGGTCAGTTCTATATCCTTTTTTTTTTTTTTTGCAGGTGTCAGGTCAGGTTTGGTCTGGGTCATTTAATTAGTGCAAGGGATATGAAAAGGTCAGGTCAATTTTTCTGCTTTTTTTTCTTGCAGGAGTCAGGTCAGGTTAGGTCAGGCACTGCAGGAGTCTGGTCATATCAAATACTAGGTTTGAAAGGGTCAGGCTAGGTCATGGGGGGGGGGGTGTCTGGGTCTGCAGGTGTGTCAGATTAGGTCAGGCATTGCAGGAGTTAGGTCCATATCAAATACTGACCCCTTATATACACTGGCCTGTACCACCAATTCATGTGGAGCAACTGTACACTCACACACACACAGACACAAACACACATGCCTGAGATGTGTGTGTGTGTGTGTGTGAAGTGAGGAAACGAGTATTCCACAACGGGCGAATGTTTACGCTAATAATAACACACACACACACACACACACACACACACACAACACACACACACACACACACACACATCATTATATTCCACCGTGACGCCATAACCTCTATTATTTACACTCTAATTAAGGATATACATAAACAACCATTAAATATAAGTTTCCCCTAGAGACTTATCATTAAATTACATCAGTGGCAATTAAATGTAATATATATATATATATATATATATGTCAGCAGGCAATTATGGACCAAGTGCAATTATTAATGTAATGTATGTGAAAAACTGACTGATGAGATTACTTTGAAAATTTATCATAGTAAATCTTTGGCAGTGAAAGATAGGTATGGTAATGCAAGAGTAAAAAAATTTTTATGGGCAATTGGCAACTCAGTGTGTGTGTGTGTGTGTGTGTGTGTGTGTGTGTGTGTGTGTTTTAGTACCCAGAATTTTACCCACTGATACACTGATACAAGTCCTTCCAAACAGTGCTATGAAACAGACTCCTTATACAAATTACCTTAACTACTGGTATTTGCTTTCTATCTGGCATAGTCTAGTTTGGAGGAATCGGTAATCCTTCAATTAACCCCATAATATAAATTTCCCTTAATTAACTCACACTTTCTAGTTCTCTTAGTTATATATATATATATATATATATATATATATATATATATATATATATATATATATATATCTATATATATATATATATATATATATATATATATATATATATATATACACACACACACACACACACACACACACACATACACACACACACACACACACACACACACACATACACATACATACAAGCTGTGTCAAGGTCACAGGAAATTCCCCCATCGGTCACAGTGGCTATAAATGACCCGAGATACATACAACCTGGGTCAAACAAACAGCAAAGGTCAAGGTCAGAGTGATGTTAAAAAAGAAATATATATATATGCCCATATATTTAATGTCACGTCAGGTCAGAATGGTGTAAAAAATATTTATACATATAGAGTATATGTGACTTGAGGTCTGAGTGGTATAATAAATATATATGTTCCTGTAGGAGAGTTCTTACTTGTACCACGTTGAAGTGACTGAAAACGCAGTCATTATTAGATTATTATGATTTACGTCAATTTAACGACAACCACGTGCCATCATCATCATCATCATCACCACAACCACCACTACCCTCCCTTTTCCTCTGACGCAAGCAAGCAAGGTGAGGCGTTTGTGTTTGCTTGGCTCAGAGGCACGGAGGGGGGGGGACACACGTCAGGGGTGGGGTGGGGTGCAGGGGCTGGGTCAATATTTGGCCAATCGGTATTTTTTAAACTTCGTCTCTTTCTTTTAGCAAACGTATCGTCCTGCGTTAGTCTTAAATGAAGTAGAATCAGTAGATGAAGGTGAAACACTCCTCCACGGTTTCTCATTCTGTCATTTTTACCCTTGATCACCCTGACGTTTGTTGTACAGTTGAGAGCAGATGAAGGAATAACACCTCTTCACCCACTATACTGTATATAAACGTAAACAGTGGGTGCCAATAGAAACCCTTAATATAATGGTCTACAAAGGTGATAATCTCTCATGGTGATTTGTTTTTGCTCAGTACAAAATAATATCCCTCACCACCATAATTATGACACAGAAAGAAACAGACAACTAGAATAATGATGATTAAAAAGTTGGTATTCCATCGTGGTGATTTAATTTGTTTCTCCTCAACACTATGGGTTGATTCCACAGTGGTATTCGTTTGTTAGCTTCCCAACCAAACCACACTTGTAAGATTTCATTATTTTCCAAAAAGCTGAGTATCCACATTCACAAAATCTATTAAAATAGTTAGATAATGATGCCCACATGCATAGTTTACTAAAAAAAAATAATTAAATAATTCAGCCATAACTCCATAAGTCATTAACATGCTCAGATTCTTTCGTTTGCGTGCTTACAAACCACTACGAACGACTGTGGAATCGACCCTATATCCTCACCACCATATGACACAGAAAGAAGCAGCAGACAACTAAAATATAAGAAGCGTGGTATTTCATCTTAGTGATATATTTTGTTTGGAGTTGAAGGGAAGGAATTATTTTGCTTACACTTGATGAGGAATGATTGGCAGTGTTTAATGTGCAACGTGGAAATGAGGACTTCTGTACCACATGTGTCTGAGGCAATGATTAACACTAACTAAGATAAATATATATATAAATAAATAAATAAGTAAATAAAAACACTAACAAAAAACGAACACAATAAAATCTGTAGACATTTTACAATAAATAAATAAATAAATAAAAACACCAATAATAAACGAACACAAACAAATCTGTAAACATTGTACAACTCCTTAAATTAATACTATTGTCTATATAATTTTGACTGTATAAAAAAATTGCCTCTAGTCATTTAGCTACCCAGTTATCCTCACCAATACACTAATTACTCACCTCTGGCTAAATACTCAGTCATTAAGCCACGTGTGATTATTTCCTCGTTATATCAGTGAAAATTATGGACACAGTATGACACGTTAAGTCCAAAAAATTATTGTAATGAGCCACTCGCCAATGTCGGTCAAAACTACATATAATTTGGGGAGATATATATTTAATTATCTAGAGTTGTGGTAGGCAGTGTTGTTTGGAGTTTGTACAATTTGGAAAGATATATAATACATTTTCTGGAGATATACAATTAATTTTTTTAGTGTTTGTGGTAGGCAATGTTGCTTGGAGGTAAAACTATGTACAGTCGTCGCAGTAATTCGTATACACCATTGTGACATCAAGGTTCGTAACAACAAGTAAAATAAGTGCATTAATTTCCTAAACCAAAATTAAAGTAATTAAGGGGAGAACTTTCTTTGGAGTATCTGGAGGTCCTACCGATTCCTCCAAACCATCTCAGGAAACAAATCACCTCAATGTTACAAGAGAGGTTCTGTTTCATAAAATAGTTTGTTGGAGGATTTAGTAGCCTTCCGATTTACAAAAAAAGAAGTGTTCTCCTTAAGGGGGCAATTCGTTTTTGTTACATTGTAGTGCCTTGATTCCTCCAAAGTATGTCAGGAAACAGGACCAGACGGATAAAAATAATGGTGTTCTGTTGCTTGGAATAGTTTGAAGGATTTAGTTGCTCCAGATTTACCAACACAAAATTTCCACCTTAAGGGATGTAATACAGTGTTGGTTAATCTGGAGCAACTGATTCCTCCGCTCAATATTCCAAGCAACAGACCACATTATTTTCGTTAATCTGGTCCTGTTTCCCGGCATATTTTGGACGAATCAAGTCACTCTACTATGCCAAAAGTATTATTATTATCCCCATAAGGACCCTGTGATCGTGTACGAGAGTTGGTGGCTTCTGATTCCTCCTGACTATGCCACGAAACAAGCTCCTTCAATACGAGTGGTGTTTTGTGGCAATGTTTGAAGGACTTGTTAACCTCCAATTTTCTGACTACATCACGGGGGTCCTTAAAACCTCGTAAGCACAGCAATTACAAAAGTCATAAAGAATACAGCAATATTATGGTAGGGGAGGGAAGACATGGTTACGTGCAAATTATTATTCCTGAATCATTTCGTCACCCGATAATAATAATAATAATATAATAATAATAATAATAATAATGATAATAATAATAATTCTTTTCACCCATAAAATTCCAGTGAGGGTCTGGAATTTATGTACCGGGGAGGGAAGGGGAGGGGGAAGAGAACTAGGGAAAGGGAAGGGTAAGAGAAGGGGGAAGAAGATAGGGAAGAGAAAGGGAAGGGGTAGAGGAGGGGAGGGACTAGGAAGAGGAAGGGAAGGGAAGGGTAAGAAAACTAGAAAAGGGAAGGGAAGGGGTAGAGAATAGAACTATAGGGAATGGTAAAGGAATAGGGAAGGAGAAGGGAGAAGACTAAAGGGGAATATAGTGGTGCTTGGATGAATACTTTGCCCTGCTGCCGACAGAGGGGGTAAGGGTGACTGGCTCCATGGCTGGCTGGCTGGTTATCTCTGTTTGTCTGTCTGTCTGTCTGTCCTGTCTGTTTGAAATTAACGTAAATATTTTCACCATTTATATCCTCTAAGGCTATTTTTTTTTTTTTTCCCTCAACCTGGAGGTGGTGCATGTTTTCGGTTCCGCTTGTTGTCTATCAGCAGGATTATATATATAGGCATAAAAAGTATACGTGTAGAATTTTGCGATTATTTTATTAAACCAAATGATTATGTTTTGGACTGGACAGGAGGTATTACGGAGCTACAGAGAAGAGATGGTTGGTTGTTGATGGTGGTTGATGGTTGGTGATGGTTGAAGGTTGGTAAATGGTGGTTGGTGATAGTTGAAGGTTGGTAGATGGTGGTTGATGGTTGGTAGTGGTGGTTGTGGTTGATAGATGGTGAATGGTGGTAAATGGTTGATGGATGGTAGTTGGTGGATGGAGGTTGGTGGTTGATAGATGGTGAATGGTGGTGGATGGTAGTTGGTGGTGAAGGTTGGTAGATGGTGGTTGATGATGATACTTGGCTGCAGGTTAATGCTTGGTGAGTGATGGATAGTGGATATTGATTGGTATAGCCTAGGTGGTTGATTCTTCCTTTCTATACATACACACCTCACCTTTCTATACATACACACCTCACCTCCTATACATACACACCTCACCTTCTATACATACACACCTCCTCTATATACACACCTCACTCCTATACACACACACCTCACCTCCTATACATACACACCTCACCTCCTATACATACACATCTCACCTCCTTCTTGCCAACACCAGCCAACATTTACACCGTCAGAATGTTGAGGTGACCTAAATGTTTATACGGACTGCCCCAAACATCACCTCCACCCCCCCCCCAGCCCCCTACACCACCACCACCACCACCCCCACCTCGCATCCCACACACCCCCACACATCCCCCTACACCACCCTCACCTCGTATCATCTCCCCATTACACACACACACCTCGTATCCCACACCATTCCTACACCACCACCCCCACCTCGTATCCTCTCCCCCCCCAAACACACCTCGTATCCCCCTCCTACACCACCACCCCCACCTCATATCCCCCCCCCAAACACACCTCGTATCCCCTTCCTACACCACCACCCCCACCTCATACCTCCCCCCCCCACACACACACACTATCTTCACCTCCACCACCCACCTTGTACCCCACCTCCCCTCACCAACTAAACTCACCATACCCACCCCACCACCACCCACCCCATACTTACTTACCGACCCACCCACCTACCCCACCTACTCACCTGCCCTACCCACCCAACCCCACCCCACCCCTCCCTACCTTGTGTAACTCGTGACAGGCCCCC
>JAWQEG010004011.1:0-40674 GCA_033782935.1 Petrolisthes cinctipes | reverse complement strand
TGGAGCATAGTGTGAGACAGTGGTGATGGAGCATAGTGTGAGATATTGGTGATGGAGCATAGTGTGAGACATACGTGATGGAGCATAGTGTGAGACATACATTGGTGATGGAGCATAGTGTGAGACATACGTGATGGAGCATAGTGTGAGACATACATTGGTGATGGAGCATAGTGTGAGACATACATTGGTGATGGAGCATAGTGTGAGACATTGATGATGGAGCATAGTGTGAGATATTGGTGATGGAGCATAGTTTGAGACATACATTGGTGATGGAGCATAGTGTGAGACATACATTGGTGATGGAGCATAGTGTTAGACATTGTTGATGGAGCATAGTGTGAGACATACATTGGTGATGGAGCATAGTGTGAGACATACATTGGTGATGGAGCATAGTGTGAGACATACATTGGTGATGGAGCATAGTGTGAGACATTGTTGATGGAGCATAGCGTGAGACAGTGGTGATGGAGCATAGTGTGAGACAGTGGTGATGGAGCATAGTGTGAGACATACATTGGTGATGGAGCATAGTGTGAGACATACATTGGTGGTGGAGCATAGTGTGAGACATACATTGGTGGTGGAGCATAGTGTGAGAAATTGATGATGGAGCATAGTGTGAGACAGTGGTGATGGAGCATAGTGTGAGACAGTGTGTAATGCATGTGATAGCAGAAGAATAGTATGTAGAGCCGGAGCATAGTATAGGTAGGAGAAATATGTAAAAGATGGAGCATAATGTGTGTACTATCAAAGACAAAACTCGTGTCGTGAAAGCTAATGAAAATATTATATGGTAGAAGACTAAACATACTGGGCCTAAAAGTTACTATAGTGGGACTTTCATTATGTTTCACAAGCTATATTAAATTATTGGACAAGACAGCGACACGAGTTTTGTCTTTGATATACATATAGTACACTCGCAATCCAAAATTTGTATCCAGATCTTGTTGAAGTTCCGAATCATTTGACATACTAGTGAACCAATTACAATGCTTATCCTGTTTCATATTTGCTTGACCTCGCTTAATACTCGATCAGGCTATTCGAAGCAAGCCTGGATACATATTTTGGATCGCCAGTGTACTTGCGTGGTATAAGAGCATGCTGTGTGAGCGTTACTGGTTGATTCCGCTTAAGGGGATGTGGGAGTAGGGGACAGGCTTTGGGGGGGGGGGGGGGGTTTGGGGGGTGCGGGAATAGGGGGACAGGCTTGGGTGGGTAGAAAGCCTGTCCCCTATTCCCGCACCCTCCTAATCCCCTCCCCCAAGCCTGTCCCCCTACTCCCGCACCCACCAAAAACCCCCCCAAGCCTGTCCCCTACTCCCACACACCCCTAACCCCCCCCCCAAGCCTGTCCCCCTATTCCCGCACCCCCTCTAAGGGGAGTAGCGTGAGTTTGGGAGCTACAAGTTCTCATACTGTTATTGTCATACTGTTATTGTCATACTGTTATTCTCATACTGTTATTCTCATACTGTTATTCTCATACTGTTATTGTCATACTGTTATTGTCATACTGTTATTCTCATACTGTTATTCTCATACTGTTATTGTCATACTGTTATTCTCATACTGTTATTGTCATACTGTTATTCTCATACTGTAATTCTCATACTGTTATTGTCATACTGTTATTCTCATACTGTTATTCTCATACTGTTATTCTCATACTGTTATTCTCATACTGTTATTCTCATACTGTTATTTAATGGGAGATTCGATTTGAGGGTAAATTGGTTTGGCTGCTGATTCCTCCAAATTATGCCACGAAACAGATCCCTTATTAAAGTACAATTAATGGCGTCTGTTTCCTGGCATAGTTTGGAGGAATCATAGACCTTCAATTTCAACAAAAAGACAATTAATTTCCCCTTATATATTCCTCCACCATCTTGAGGCTTAGTACAATTTTTATGTTATTAAGGGAAGGAACTCGTGATGGTAGATTGGAGGGCTACTGATTCCTCTAAACTATGTCACGAAACAGATCCCCTATTCATATCATTGAAGTGATTTGTTTCCTGGCATACTTTGGAGGAACCAGTAGCACTCCAATTTACCAAAAGAGGTCCTCCCCTTAACTGAAATGATCTGTGATGCTCTCGGCTATTCGAAGGTTGAAAATTCATCCCAACAACGTCGTGAAGCAAGTATACAGTCACGAGCACTAATAAGTATACAGGTTTGGTTGATGCTTCGAACAGTCCAATTTCACCAACGAAGTAATTCCAATGGAGATCTTATTGTGCATTTATTTACTGTCTCTAGGTATTTGAAGCACACCTGTATACTTATTAGTGCTCGTGACTATACATACCATAATATATAGGCTGTTTTGTGAAGTAGTTTGGAAGAAATGGAAACTTGAAGAAACGGAAACTTGAAGAAACGGAAACTTGAAGAAACTTGAAGAAACTTGAAAGAGGTTAGCGGTAATACCAATGTTTGTAGAACTACGAGAAACATAAAACTAGTTCCATCTACTAGTGCAGAGGAAACGTAATATCCTAACATTGCAAGTAATCATTAGAAAATTATGTAGGTATCACTGATTTAAACACATTACTATAGTTCTCATTTCCTTCGATGTTTGTGTACTATGGTTGACAAAAGTTCGTTCCTTTACTCAGACACACTTTGACTGATTATATATGTAGTTCGAATGACAATACACAGTTGGCCATCCATTCTCATTTGTTTAGTCATTCGAACCACAAGTGCTTCAGATATATTGAGGTTGTTTGAGGGAATGAACCTTTGTGGACCATATTATAGTACAGTCGCGGCACATAGTCCTTGACCAGGGTGTAAGGGCAAAGTCTGATCAAGGACTATGTGCCGCTACTGTGTATATTCGAAGGCACCGATTTTCGCCAAACTGTGACAGGAAACAAAGGCCCTCAGTATATTATTATGTTCTGTGTCGTGGTAGTGTTTGTAAGCTTATGTTCCATACACACTTTGTTCCAGTTTATGAAGTCTATAATATACACACAATGGTTTACTTTAATTTTCATACATGTACGATAAACCCATTTTTTAGTTTAATTTTTACCACACGTCATTGTTGTGTTAAGGGTTACTGTTCGTTCTATCATTTATGTTCAAAAGTCATCGTCACAAAATTACAATGATAGCGATAGTGGTTCTGGAAAACATAGATCACAATGTCACCGTTGGAAAAATTTGTCCTGAAAAAATATATAATTCTCTGAAAGATTCGACGAAATAAGAAAGCCACTGCCACTCGCAATTTGGCTTAGAGTCCCTTTTTCCCCTGCAGACACGGCTGGCTTGGCCCCCCCTTCCCACCCATCACCCCCAACCTGGCACCCTCTCACCCCCACTTCCAAATGTCGACCTGGGCAGAGTGTATTAAAGTAGCATTAACAATAACAAACCCCATGTATGCATATGCAAAAGCGAGAGACGAGGTTGTCAAACATATTCATTCCCTTTTAATCTCCATGGCAATCAGTTAACCTCAGTTATTTACCACGGATTAATCAGACTGTAAAATTCCATCATACGATCCGGGCTGAGCCGGTGGTACACGCGCACACAATCAAAAACAACCCAATATTTCGGGATCGACTCCACAAATACGTCAAAAGGCCGGTCATGCGGACGTAAACCCCCGCGCCGCAATTATTGAACTGTTCCGTGTGACTGGTCCAGCAGCCAAAGCCCCGTGTGTCTCTGTGGAGTGGCAGAGTGGGTGGTAGTGGTAGTGGTGGTGGTGTTCAGGTGAAATTGAAGGTGGTGGTGTGGAAGGGGTGGGTGGGTTGTTGGTTGTGATGCTGGTATATTGTGATGGTGAAATTGAGGTGGTGGGTGGGTGGGTTGTTGGTGGTGGGTGGGTGGGTTGTTGGTGGTGGTGATGCTGGTAAATTGTGATGGTGAAATTGAGGTGGTGGGTGGGTGGGTTGTTGGTGGTGATGCTGGTAAATTGGGAT
The DNA here is from genome assembly GCA_033782935.1 of Petrolisthes cinctipes. Lineage (NCBI taxonomy): Eukaryota > Metazoa > Arthropoda > Malacostraca > Decapoda > Porcellanidae > Petrolisthes > Petrolisthes cinctipes. Next base: position 36,703 of record JAWQEG010004011.1, on the reverse strand, counting down.
GGTAAAGTTGAGGTGGTGGAGTTGAAAGGGGTGGGTTGGTTCATGGGTGTGTTGTTGTTGGTGGTGATGCTGGTAAATTGGTGATGGTGAAGTTGAGGTGGTGCATGGAGTTGAAGGGGTAGGTGAGTGGGTGGTCGAGGTGAATAGAGGTGGTAAAGTGGGAGGGGTATATTTTGTGTAAGTAATTATGGTGGTGGTGGTGATGGTGTTGGTGATGGTGTTGGTGATGGTGCTGGTGATGGAGATGGTGTTGGGTGATGGTGTTGGAGATGGTGATGGTGTTGGGGATGGTGTTGGTGGTGATGGTGTTGTTGGTGGTGGTAGTGTTTGTGGTGGTGGTGATGGTGTTCGTGGTGGTGATGGTATTGTAGTGGTTGGCCTTACATGGAGGTTTGTGGTACCCTTGGTGAATTCAGATGGAGGGGTTGATTACATTGTTGTGCTGTATAGAGAGTTTGAGTGGATGGTGATGGTGGTGAAATGATATGGCAAGGCAATGTTACTCAGAGGTGAAGTCGTGATGAAATGGTACCCTCAGTTTAAGTTGCGAGGTGCATGAGTGGTGGTGTAAGCTGAAATGGCGTCAGGGTGTGAAACTACTGTGGCTGGATGGATGATGGGTGTACTGAGGTGACAAGAGGAGGGGTGACTACAGAGCGCTGGGATGCTGGGTTGAACACTGGTTGGTATAAAGGTTGGCTGGCGGGGAGGGCTGATGAGTTGTGATTGCAGGCGCGTGTTGTGATGGAGTGACGAGGTAGAATGGAGAGCACACACACACAGGGAGAGAGAGAGAGAGAGAGACGAGAGAGACGAGAGAGAGAGAGAGAGAGCATGCAGATAGTGAGAGTAGGTACAGGACTGCATGGAAAGTGACATGATATTGTACAAGAAGAGACAGGTATTATGGTTGGTGTAATAGGGAATACAAGAGACGAGAAGAGAGATGATCAAAATAAACAGCAACCCTTACAAAATTAACAGACAGGAAAAGAGGTAATGGAGATTGAGGTTTGAGGTGAGTTAAATATATAATGTAGGTGAGGATACATTGTCAGGATGCTTTAAATGGTAGGAAAGATATTATCGTAGTGAGTTTGTTGTAATACCTTGCTGCTGCCAGACCTTAAACACATTACGTGGGTAGATTCAGTGTTTTACGAATAGAAAAAAGATTCCTAGTAGGTTGCTGTTCACATACTTTTAGCATATGATAACAAATGCTGAAACAATTCTGCTGTATCTCTCAACTTGATAATAATAAGGTAACAAGAGACATAAAATTACGAACTTGTGCAAATATCTGTGTTACAATGATGTACCGTAATCACATTTGTAGTCGCACAGAAAGGAAGGATAAAATGTCATAATAGAGTTCTCCAAGCTGGCTAGTAAGAAAGCTGGATAGAAATTGTGTTAAATATTCGAGGGTGTATAAGGAAGGAGTGTTTATCTTGGGGTTTCTATGTCTATGTTTGTGTGAAGAATAACTGTATAATCCTATCACTCCTTTCACTAGCTTATGAGGAAGAATGAGAGGAATTGTGTTTAAGGACCCTGTGATCGTGTATGGGAATTGGAGGCTTCTGTTTCCTCCCGACTGTGCCACGAAACATGCTCCTTCCCTATAGGTGGTGTTTCGTGGCAATATTTGAAGGACTCGTTTACCTTCAATTTTCTGACTACATCACAGGGTCCTTAATGTCCGAGGTTGCATGTGGAAATAGTGTTTGTCTTGGGGTGGCTATGACTGTCTACGTTTGTGTGAAGAATAACTGTATCATCATATAATTAAAAACTCGAGAGGGTGCAACCATATGAATTGTATTAAAAGTCGTACAGTCACCAGCAAAAGTAAGCCGACACTTGCTTGCGGCATTATGTTTTTAAATCTAACACGCTACTCTTTCTCCGTACATCTTTCATATTGAAGAAGGTGCAAGAGAAGAATGACATGTGTATGAAAAAGTTTGTTTGTTGTACACGAACGACATTTCACGGGATACAAGCAAAATGAAAGAATGGAGTGTTCGGACAATTTATACACGTGACTGTACAGTACTATACCAACACCCATTGCCATGCCTGCCTCATTGTTCTATGGGATTCGAACCGAGGCTAGTGGAGCTGTTTAATCAAGCCCGCTATCCACTGGGCCACTACGGCTCCAAAAGCATGACACTGGAAGATAACATAAATCGCCTGCCACAAAACAACCATGCAAGCGGGGCTCACAAATACTATTCCATACTGCGGATTAAGGCCCCTGTGATCGTGTATGAGAGCAGGTGGCTTCTGATTCCTCCTGACTATGCCATGAAACAAGATCCTTCAATATAGGTGGTGTTTCGTGGCAATATTTGAAGGACTCACTAACCTCCAATTATTTGACTACATCACGGGGTCCCTTAAGGTAGATTCACACATACCTACCAGTACACAGACATGCAAAGATACACACACACACACACACACACACACACACACACACACACACACACACGTCATCACATATGCTATATAGACACACCCACACATACACACACCCGTAAGCTTGTCCTAACACACATACACGTACAGTATACACACAAAACACATACCAGAACACATAATCATCTTGCCTCAATGACTGGATGAGAAGTTACGTCAGTTTATTCTTATGTTTATAGCTCACGATAAAAATTCATAAATAATAAAATAGATGTAAGTAATCTGGACATGTAAGTAACTATTCAATAAGCTTGTTTGTTGACATAATTATACACCTGCTGATGCTTTCGTTATAAAAGGGATAATTGTTTTTTTTCTTTCTGGGATTTGGATGGTTATTGATTCCTCCAAGCTATGCTAAGACATAGATAAGATGCAAAGATGTTAGGATTGCATTTAATTTTTTTTTTTTTTTTTTTTTTTTTTTTTTTTTTTTTTTTTTTTTTTTTTTTTTTTTTTTTTTGCGGCTCTTTTGTCCAGCATTAATCCCCTTCCTCTCTTCAGTTATCTCTCCCGTCCTTCTTTTTCCTTCCTGTTTGTGTCCCTCCAATGAGTATTTTTCTTTCGTTGTAGAAGGTCATTTTGTCCAAGCACAGTTTTCTTCCTTTCCCTTTATAATGGAATCAATATTCGAATAGAGGACGGTATGTGTTTTTTCAGTAAATTTTGAGGAAGCAGTAACCTTCATATATCCACATACATATTATGATTCCTTTGAGAGTAATATTCGGCAAATTTTTGCTATGTCGGAAAGTTTAAACGAGTAAGTTATTTGCACTAATTTTGCAAGAATGGAATCGACTTAACCATCTCTCCAAGCATCCACATGAATTCTTTTTGTAATCATTCATTATAGGATAGCACAGTTAACATATTTTTACGAGTATTTTTTTTTTTATCTTTATATGAACTGTATATGTTGATAAGTATATTTCATTTTAATTACTTTTATAGGCAGTACCCATATTCTGTGAACCGTGACCACGACCTCAGTTCTGGCAAAGCGAGTCAATTTTGCCGCCAGATCCAACCCAGCATTTTGGCGCGAACAGGAGTCAAGCTGCGTTTGTGGGGTGGGGGTGGGGGTGGGGGAAGCTGACGAGTGGATTAGCGGCGTGTTTTGGAAAGCCTCTCATGAGCCCCCCCCCCTCTACTCCTGTATGTTCTCTCTCCTCCCCCTCTTTCTCCCACGTGTACCCCTTCCACATCCCCCCTCCTCCTTCTCTCCCTCCTTCTCCCACATGTCCCCCCACCCTTCCCCACACATGTGCCCCCCACCCTTCCTGCACCCCCTCCCCCCCCTCCCCCCCTTCCTGCGAGTGGTGTTCCAGCCAGCAGGAGAGTCGAGTGTTAAGCTGTTTTTATGATCCTATCAAAAATTTTGCTGGAGCTTTCAATCCACCGCACCCAAACCAGGACAGATGTTATGTCTTTCCTGGTGGTGGTAGTGGTAGTGGTAGTAGTGGTAGTGGTGGTGGTGGTGATGGTAGAAAGGGTGTGTGTAGTGGTGGTGATGTGTGGTGGTGGTAGTAGTATTGCTGGTGGTAGTGATAGTAGAAGGGGTGTGTTTAGTGGTGGAATTAATTCGTTGGTGACTTGGACTGTTCAGAGCTTCAACCAAAGGGGTTGCTGATGATGTAATGTTTAGCACACTCGCCTCGCAAGCGAGAGATCCAGGGTTCGATCTCCAGGTTAGTGGAATTGTTGGACAATTTTCCAAGCCCCCTATGTTCCTGTTCACCTAGCAGTAAGTAGGTACCCGGCTGTAAGAGAAAGAATAGCAACCTTGTAGGCTGGGGGAAGATGTGTTGATGTAACTAGACTTGACTGCCTTAATTAATGACCAACACCAGGGGTCGATAGGCATAAAGCACAAAATCTTCTTCTTTCTTCAAGCAAAGCTGTATACTTATTAGTGCTCGTGACTGTACAATGAGTCACTGATAATACAAGGGGTGATGAAGAAGATTTATTATGATGTATCTGTGTGTAATTGAAGGACAGCCAAAACGATCTGATCACTGATAAAGACCCAGGTATTTTGGTGTGTGTGATAAAGCCCCAGACATTTTTTTTTTTTGTGTGTGTGTGTGGGATGTGAGACGGTGGTAGTGTTTTGGTGTGTGGCTGTTTGATAATGGTGGTGGTGATTAATGATAGTTGTGGTAGTGTTGGTCGTGGTGGTGTCAGTTGTATGAGTAATGGCTGTGATGGTCGTATTTAATGTTGAGGTAGTGGTGATATGATTGGCAACAGTGGTAATTGTAGTGGAAGTGGTGGAAGTCGTAGTGGAAGGAATGACAATAGTAGTGATAGTGGCAGAAAAGTTTGTAATAGTAGTAGTAGTAGTAGTAGCAGTGACGGTGGTGAAAGGGATGATAGTTGTGGTGGTAGTGGTGGATGAGACAGTAGTAGTAGTAGTAGTAATAATTATGGGAATAGGGATAATAATGGTGGTTATAATGGTGGAAATGGTAGATGAGACAGTAGTAGTAGTAGTAGTAGTAGTAGTAATTATGTGAAAAGGGATAATAATGGTTGCTATAATGGTAGAAAAGATAAGCAGTAGTAATGACGGTGGTGAAAGTGATGACAGTAGTGGTGATGTATAATATAGACAACCATTAAGGGAGGAATCTCTTGTTGGGTAATTGGAAGGCTACTGATTCCTCCAAACTATGCCAGGAAACAAATGACCCTAGTGTTACAAATGGAGGATCTGTTTCATGGTATAATTTGGAGGAATCACTAGCCCATCATTGGAGTGCCTTGATTCCTCCAAAGTATGCCAGGAAATAACAGGACCAGAAGAAGAAAAATATATTCCTCCCTTAAGGGGGTATATAGCTCATTGTTTTGGGTGGTAAATCTGGAGCAAAATGATTCCTCCAAACTATTCCAGGCAACGGGATACCATTATTTTTCTTCATGTGGGTCTGTTTCCTTTGCATACTTTGGAGGAATCAAGGCACTCCAGTCTATCAAAAGTATACCATCCCCTTAAGGACCCTGTGATCGTGTATGAAAAAGGAGGCTTCTGATTCCTGCTGACCATGCCACGTTCCTTCCCTATAGGTGGTGTTTCGTGGCAATAATTGAAGGACTCGCTAACCTCCAATTTTCTGACTACATCACAGGGTCCCTTACGGTGGAGGTTCGGTGTTGGTAAATCTGGAGCAACTGAATCCTCCAAACTATTCCAAGCAACAGAACACCATTATTTTTGTTCATCTGGTCCTGTTTCCTAGCATACTTTGGAGGAATCAAGGCACTCCAATATACCAGAAGTGTGTTACCCCCTTAATTACACATGATTGGTGAGATCAGATGGACATACATAGCTTCAGATCAGATGGGAAAATCATACCACGTAAAAATATAAGTAAAAAAAAAAAAAAAAAAAAAAAAAAAAACTGAAGTGAAAAAAAGAAATTATTTAGAGACAATAACTCCCCCGAGCGAGACTTCCCTTGGATCAAAAACCACCTCGTCATCACCGTCTGGGTTTTTATGGGATATCTATACACCCCCAGTAATCTGCTCCTGGGCCATTATGATCCACTAAACCCTTCATTGAATTTGTAATGTCTTGATGTAGGACAGGAGTTCTCTGGTATGTTTCATCTGTCTCTGTCTCTCTGTCTCTCTCTCTGTCTCTGTCTCTGTCTCTGTCTCTGTCTCTCTGTCTCTCTGTCTCTCTGTCTCTCTCTCTCTCTCTCTCTGTCTCCTCTCTCTCTCTCTGTCTCCTCTCTCTCTCTCTGTCTCCTCTCTCTCTCTCTCTCTCTCTCTCTCTCTCTCTCTCTCTCTCTCTCTCTCTCTCTCTCTCTCTCTGTCTGTGTCTCTGTCTCTGTCTCTGTCTCTGTCTCTGTCTCTGTCTCTGTCTCATTTGCGTTCAGTCTCACGTCTCACACCAAGCCTCATCAGGGAATGTTTTAACTATACTGTACCGCCATGGGGAAGGACACACTTGAAAGACACACTCGCAGGACACATTTAAAAGACGCACTCGCAGGACACATTTAAAAGACGCACTCGCGGGACACATTTAAAAGACACACTCGCAGGACACATTTAAAAGACGCACTCGAAGGACACATTTAAAAGACGCACTCGCAGGACACATTTATTTGGCACGCTCGAAGGACACATTCATAGGACACACTAAAAAAAAACTCACAGAAAACTCCCGTAGGACACATTCGCAGGACAGATTCGTGGGGGACGCTCATAGGGCACCACGCAGGACACTTTCACGGGACACACTCGCAGGACACATTCATGGGGGACGCTCTAGGGCACCACGCAGGACACTTTCACGGGACACACTCAAAGGCCACACTCCTATGAAAAAGCACTCGCATCTTTCACTAACTTAAAAGATTTGCAGGACACAGGTGGCTCTCATAAGGTTGTCTTGCAGCTTCCGTTTCTCAGCATTTTACTAGACAACTTCCTTCTTAGTTTGGTCATAAGCTAACCTCAGCTCTCTGCCACTTATTAGCTTCACCACCACCTCCACCACCACCACCACCAGCACCTCCACCACCTCCACCACCACCACCACCTCCACACCTCTTCTTCACCATCATTAATCACAACCTCAGCTCTCTGCCACTTATTAACCTCACCACCACCTCCACCACCATCACCACCACCACCACACTTCATCTTCACCATCATTACTCACACAGCTCATTGCCAACACCACCACCATCTTCGACACCAACTCCTCCACCCTCTATACCACCTCTCTACTTTCAGTACTCCACCCTCTATACAACCACAGCACACCACACCACACCACATCACCACTCCTATTACCACACCACACCACTCCTATCACCACACCACACCACTCCTATCACCACACCACACCACACCGTTCCTATCACCACACCACACCACTCCTATCACCACACCACACCACTCCTATCACCACACCACACCACTCCTATCACCACACCACACCACACCACTCCTATCACCACACCACCACCACCACCACTTCATTCCTCGGCTTCACCACCAACACTCTCTATCACTTTCATCATCTTGCAACTCCTCCACCTCCACTTCACCACACAGAGACTTAATTCATCATCACCACCACCACCACCACCAACAACAGTACTACTCTCTCCCCCACCACTCCTACTGCCCTCCCTCACTCCTAGAACCCCCGACCGAATGTTTTTCAAAGGGCGGACCACACGCCTCCTCAACCCATGCCTCACAGATTACAGGGCCCAGCCAAGCGTAGGGCATGGCTGTCCTGGTGGGTGGTTGGCTGGCTGGCTGACTGGCTGGGTGTGGAGAAGATGGAGGCGTGAGGTCGTGTGAGTTAATAGAGATAAGGGATGAACATGAGTATAAGAAGGTGAGGCTAGATAGCAGAATAACAAGACCCGAGACATGAAGGAGATAGAACAAGAAGATGAAGGCGTGAGGTCGTGTGAGTTAATAGAGATAAGGGATGAACATGAGTATAAGAAGGTGAGGCTAGATAGCAGAATAACAAGACCCGAGACATGAAGAAGGAGATAGAACAAGAAGATGGAGGCGTGAGGTCGTGTGAGTTAATAGAGATAAGGGATGAACAAGAGTATAAGAAGGTGAGGCTAGATAGCAGAATAACAAGACCCGAGACATGAAGAAGGAGATAGAACAATTAAAAAGATGAAGGCGTGACAACCAAAGAGTTAAAGATGAGGGAAGAAATATTAAAGTAAGATGGTGAGGCTGGATAGGAGAAAAGGAAAGCGTGAGGTTCTTAGAGTGAGAGATGAAAAAGGTGAAAGAGTACAGACGAGAGCACAGATAATAATATACACAAAGATATGAAAAATTACTTAAGGAGTTGGAGGTACAAAAGAGTGAGAAATGTTAGGGAAAAAGAGAGGGAGAAAGGTGGAAAAAAAGAGGGGGAAAGGGGGAAAAGGAGAGGGGAAATCTGGAAAAAGAGAGGGGAAAAGGTGGAAAAAGAGAGGGGAAAAGGTGGAAAAAGAGAGGGGGGAAAGGTGGAAAAAGAGAGGGGGAAAGGTGGAAAAAGAGAGGGGAAAAGGTGGAAAAAGAGAGGGGGGAAAGGTGGAAAAAGAGAGGGGGGAATGGTGGAAAAAGAGAGGGTGGAAAGGTGGAAAAAGAGAGGGTGAAAGGGGAGAGGGGAAAAAGTGGAAAAAGAGAGGGGAAAGGTAGAAGGGGAGAGGTAAAGGTGGAAAAAGAGAGGGAGGAAAGTGGAAAAAGAGAGGGTGAAAGGGGAGAGGGGGAAAGGTGGAAAAAGAGAGGGGAAAAGGTGGAAAAAGAGAGGGTGAAAGGGGAGAGTTGGAAAGGTGGAAAAAGAGAGGGGGAAAGGTAGAAAAAGAGAGAGGGAAAGGTGGAAAAAGGAGAGAGGGAAAGGTGGAAAAAGGAGAGAGGGAAAGGTGGAAAAAGAGAGGGTGAAAGGGGAGAGGGGAAAAGGTGGAAAAAGAGAGGAGGAAAGGTGGAAAAAGGGAGAGGTAAAGGTGGAAAAAGAGAGAGGTAAAGGTGGAAAAAGAGAGGGGGGAAGGTAGAAAGGGAGAGGTAAAGGTGGAAAAAGAGAGAGGTAAAGGTGGAAAAAAAGAGAGGGAAAGGTGGAAAAAGAGAGATTAAAAGGTGGAAAAAGAGCTGAAAATATGTGATAATCAAATGAAGCCACACACACACACAGGTTTACCCATACCATCATCTTCCTTGTCACCCAATGTATGTACAGTTGGACACAGGAATTGGTGGTACAGGTGAAAGAAACTTGTCCCATTTGAGTAACCAGTGTCTATTATCAGGTACTTGCTTTTTATTACCATCCTCAATACTGACTTCTGCCCCTCCTAATTACCAACCTAACCTCAACTAACCTAACCCAACCCAACCCAACCCACCTAACCTAACCAGTGTCTATTATCAGGTACTTGCTTTTTATTACCATCCTCAATACTGACTTCTGCCCCTCCTAATTACCAACCTAACCTCACCTAACCTAACCCAACCCAACCCAACCCACCTAACCTAACCTAACCTAACCAGTGTCTATTATCAGGTACTTGCTTTTTATTACCATCCTCAATACTGACTTCTGCCCCTGGTGTCTCCTATTTGGCACTAAGGAACTTGATATTGGGAGAAATTGACCATCTTTCACTTGGGATGTACCACGAAATTCTGTGTCCAACTGTACCTTTCCTACCAATCCTCTTCCTTTCTCCTTACACTCCCTTGATGATAGAAAAGTTACTGTCGACTTCTGTAGATTTTTCACACGTTCCCCTCCTCTTACCTTATCCCTTCCTGATCTGAGATTGATGGTCGTATGCAGCCACGTACGAATTTAAGGGGGGGAGAGTTCAGTGTTGTTGGTGTATCTGGAGCATCTGATTCCTCCAACCAAACTATTCCAAGCAATAGGACACCATTATATTTTTTTGTGTTCATCTGGTCCCTGTTACATGGCATACATTGGAGGAATCATGGCACTCCAATGTATGAAAAGTATACTCTCTCTCCCCTTTGTGATACTGTACACACAAGACACAAAAAAGACCCTGAACAAACAATTATATTTTTTCACAGCCACATCAAGGAAGCAGCCTCAATCTCAGCCACTTTTGAAGATCCTGGAAAAGAAATGCTAGATGAACTATTTAGACACTGGCTCTACCCTGGTAACAATATAGAACTTGGTACATGATGAAAGGCTTGTTTATAGAAGAGGAGGAGAAAGGGGAGAGAGAGAGAGAGAGAAGACATGAGGGAAGAGGGAGGGAGATAAAGGAGAAGATGTATGGGAAAGTGGAATGATATAAGGATCTGGGGAGAGAGAGAGAGAGAGAGAGAGAGAGGGATGAAAAGGTGAGAGATGCAGTATAAAGGAAGGGACAGGGAAGGAAGGTGGTTAAGTGGGAAATGGAAATACAGAGAAAATGAGAAACAGGAAAGAGTAACGAAAAAGTTAATTAATTGGAAGGTGGGAGAGAAAGCTATAGACAAAATAAAAAGAAATAGTACTTTGTTGGACGATGCTAATAGGAAAGTGTCAATGAAGAAAAGGGATATTAATTTTTTTAGAGTAATAGAAAGGTGGGAGTGAAGGATGGAGAAATGGGGAAGAGAAAAATGGAGTAAGGAAAATTGGTTAAATGGAAGAGAGGATGTCAAAGTAAAAATAAAAGTAGCTGAGTGTGAATGAAGATGTGAGGAAATGAAGAAATGAGAGAAATTTTGAAGGAAGAGATGAAAGAGAATTAATAAGAGAGATGAGGGATGAAGGAGAGAAATATAGAAAGGAGAGACGAAAGAAGGATAAAAAGGAAGGAGAAAGGTGGACAAAGGCGGAATGGAGTAAAGACGTGTGTAAATGAAGGAATGAGAAAATTAAAGTAGAAGGGATATAGGATGACAAGACAAGAAGGAAGGAGTAAGGAGGACAAGTGCATAGGAGGAAGTGCAGGCGTGTGGAAATAAAGGAAGGAGATAATTATTATAGACGAAGATAGAACAAGAAGGAAGGAGGAAGGAGTAAGGAGGAAATGTAGATGTGAGGAAATGAAGGAAAGAGAGAATTATTGTAGACGAAGATAGAACAAGAGTGAGGGAAAGAGTAAGGAGTAAGGAGTAAATGCAGGTGTGTCGGAATGAAGGAAAGAGAGAATTATTGTAGACGAAGATAGAACAATAGTGAGGGAAGGAGTAAGGAGGATAAAGATATGAGTAAGGGAAGGAGTAAGGAGGACAAAAATATGAGTAAGGGAAGGAGTAAGGAGGACAAAAATATGAGGAAATACAGGCGCGTGGAAATGAAGGAAGGAGAGAATTATTGTAGACGAACACAGGACAAGAGTGAGGGAATAGGACAAGGGTAGGAGGGAGACGGAGGAGAAATATGTCTGGCCACACACAAAGGCGGCGTGGAGGAAGTCATCGCCTCCTGCAGAGTAACGACGGCATAATTTTGACAAAGAAGTGAATTAGCATACGTAAGACACCCTCCACTGCCGCTTCCACCCCCTGCAGGCCCTGACGATCTCCGCCTCCTCACTCCTGACGGGAATTTGCATAGGAGATCAGTAGCAGTGGTGGTGTGGTTGGTATCGCTGGCACGTCTCCTCTCACATAGATAGATAGATAGATAGATAGATAGATAGATAGATAGATAGATAGATAGATAGATAGATAGATAGATAGATAGATAGATAGATTTATTGACCACAGATAGATAGATAGATAGATAGATAGATAGATAGATAGATAGATAGATAGATAGATAGATAGATAGATTTATTGACCACAGATAGATAGATAGATAGATAGATAGATAGATAGATAGATAGATAGATAGATAGATAGATAGATTTATTGGCCACAGGTACATTACATCACATCAACCAGATATTTTACCATGCACACATTCATTCACACAGGTAATTGATTCATCAGTTCTACACTATTCTATATCCCCCATGAAGATATCCTTACTCTATATTTTCTGTTAACTCCTTTCATGTAAGTAATTCCACACTTCAAAGTCAAGTTACATTCTTACACTTTAATTTTTTTTTTTTTTTTTTTTTTTTTTTTTACTTCGCTCGTGTTTATAGTTCCACACTTCTATAGGTCATGTTTCAGCTTACCATCATGTTTTTTTCCTCATGTCAGCATTCCCACACTTCTTTAAATCTAGCTCATGTTACTTCAGCATATTTCTATAATAATTCTCATTTCCCCATTAACAGCCACATACTTCCATGATCATCTTCTGTATCTCTCTCTCTCTCTCTCTCTCTCTCTCTCTCTCTCTCTCTCTCTCTCTCTCTCTCTCTCTCTCTCTCTCTCTCTCATATATATATATACAGTATTTATATTCTTCCTCCCATTCTTTATAGACTCTCACTTTTCTCCTTGGTAGAGCATAACCTCCCAACCCCATTCTTCTCTCTTTCCCTTCCCCTCCCCCTGTCCCTTGGTGTGGAAGGTCGGTCATTTGGTCACCTGACGTAGTATGTGAGTGTGTCTTTATGATAACTTCCCTGATCCCCCAACCCACCACCACCACCACCACCACCCACCAACACCACCACCAACACCACACACTCTTTTGCTTCTCTTGATGGTGTAAGCGTTTTGATAATCAGAGTCACCACAGGACTGGGGGGCGTAATTCCCTAGTCGATTATTGTAGAGGGAACTTTTTTTTTTAAGGGGGTGCGGGAATTGGGGACAGGCTTGGGGGGTGCGGGAATAGGGGAACAGGCTTGGGGTGGGTAGAAAGCCTGTCCCCTATTCCCACACACCCCTAACCACCACACCCAAGCCTGCCCCCCTACTCCCGCACCCCCCAAAGCCCCCCAAAGCCTGTCCCCTACTCCCGCACCCCCTAAACCCCCCCAAGCCTGTCCCCCTATTCCCACACCCCCTTAATCCAGAGAGAGAGAGAGAGAGAGAGAGAGAGAGAGAGAGAGAAAACGAACATAGGAGCCTCATCATTATTTTGCTAAGTCAAGATTGGGTAGGTTCAGATGGAGATAGAGTGTAGGCAAATATTGAGGCAACAACTATAGTCTAATTCTTTAATGAGTGTAGAAAAATGAAAGTGCCAACATCTTAGAAGGTAACAGCTACACAAAGTTAGTACCAATAACCTATAGTATATAATATAAGAACGAATAGAACGAACAATGTGTGTGCAAAACATCCTAGAAATAATATACAGTGAGGGTCAAACAATAGGAGTAAACAACATCCTGAAAAAAAAACTGTATGAGTCCTACAATGTGTATACAAAATACCCTAGAAAAAAAAGTACACTCGCAATCCAAAATTTGTATCCAGGTCTTGTTGAAGTTTCGAATCATTTAACATACTAGTGAACCAATTACAATGCTTATCCTGTCTCATATTTGCTTGACCTCGCTTAATACTCGATCAGGCTATTCGAAGCAAGCCTGGATACATATTTTGGATTGCGAGTGTACAATGCTGTGAGTGTCCCTGTACTACGATAGACTTTGGAACACTGATGTCTTGGAGAGGGTGTAAATCATGGGGATGGCTGGGGAGGTACCCGACTTGTCCCCCCACACACGGTGTTACATGGGCCGTGTGTGACTTGTGGTGCTGGAGGGAGGCCTGTGTGTCTGTGTGTGTGTGTGTTTGTGTATGTGTGTTGTGATGCTGGAGGGAGGCCTGTGTGTGTGTGAGTGTGTGTGTGTGTGTGTGTTTTGGTGCTGGAGGGACGCCTGTGTGTGTATGTGTGTGTGTGTGTGTGTTGTGGTGCTGGAGGGAGGCCTGTATGTGTGTGTGTGTGTGTGTGTATGTGTGTTGTGGTGCTGGAGGGAGGCCTGTGTGTCTATGTGTGTGTGTGTATGTGTGTGTATGTGTTGTGGTGCTGGAGGGAGGCCTGTGTGTGTGTGTGTGTGTGTATGTTGTGGTGCTGGAGGGAGGCCTGTGTGTGTGTGTGTGTGTGTGTATGTGTTGTGGTGCTGGAGGGAGGCCTGTGTGTGTGTGTGTGTGTGTGTGTGTGTGTTGTGGTGCTGGAGGGACGCCTGTGTGTGTGTGTGTGTGTGTGTTGTGGTGCTGGAGGGACGCCTGTGTGTGTGTGTGTGTGTGTGTGTGTGTTGTGGTGCTGGAGGGAGGCCTGTGTGTGTGTGTGTGTGTGTGTGTGTGTGTGTGTGTTGTGGTGCTGGAGGGAGGCCTGTGTGTGTGTGTGTGTGTGTGTGTTGTGGTGTGGTACTGGAGGGAGGCCTGTGTGTGTGTGTGTGTGTGTGTGTGTGTATGTGTTGTGGTGCTGGAGGGAGGCCTGTGTGTGTGTGTGTGTGTGTTGTGGTGCTGGAGGGAGGCCTGTGTGTGTGTGTGTGTGTGTGTTGTGGTGCTGGAGGACTTGGTGTGCTTGTTTAAATGTCTACTTGTACGATAAAGTTTGTACATTTGTGTCTGCTATCAGTATCTTAGCTATTATCATATGAGGCCTGGCATATTTTATTTAGTTATTCATTAGGTTTAAGGCCCCTGTGAATGTGTATAAAATTGGAGACTTCTAATTCCTCCTAACTATGCCACGAAACGAACTCCTCCTATATAAGTTGTGTTTCGTGGCAATATTTGAAGGACTCGCTAACCTCCAATTTTCAAACAACATCACAGGGCCCTTAAGTTTAATATACAGGGTGTATCGCGACGTATATCATTAAATTACACCAGAGATATAAATTATAATTTTGAGTATATTTTGTTGTATAAAGTATGGTGTGTGTGATCTCAGTAAAGTACAATGAATACTGATAAAAACTATTTTAACGTGTGTTGTCAAATGGCGGTGAGCTTCGGAGGGAATGGTAGCCTAATATGGTTTTCGGACCAAAGAGGCCTTATTTATTTCATCTTAATTAGTTTTATCATGATTGCAATATTTATGTGATGTTCTATAACGAACATTGAATCATATTTTCAATGCAGAGGGATAATATCAGGCCCGTATAAATAATATTCGACGAAATATGATTAATATCTTTTGGAGTTTAGGTAAACTCATCCGACATAATGCTACCGCAAGTCTTAGCATTTCCCTACATTTCACGGATTTTCTTCTCGTTTATTATATCTTTCCCTCTACACTTTACCAGCTTTAAATATCCTTCAGTGTAATAAACTAACTCTGTCCAAGTATTTATCAATAGACAAAACAATCACTAGTAATGGACTCAAATTCAGACCCACGTCAGCTGAGCACTATTCACATAATTATACTGTACACTCGCAATCCAAAATTTGTATCCAGGTCTTGTAGAAGTTTCGAACAATTTGACAAACTAGTGAACCAATTACAACGCTTATCCTATTTCATATTTCCTTGAGATTGCTTAATATTCGATCAAGCTATTCGAAGCAAGCCTGGATACATATTTTGGATTGCGTGTGTACAGCCACAATCAAATATCCACCGACACTTTCCTTCCATCATAGTAAATATCTTGGTAATAAAGAACAACACGTGTATGATTTTGCAGCACCTCATAATAATAATAATTGAAGGGGTTGAGTTGACGTAAGGTGTCGTATGATTATATTTTGATATGATACTGATTTATTTGCACGATGGAAGGAAAGTGTCGGTGGTTATTTGATTGTGGCTGTACATACCTCATATGAGAAGGGAGTGAGGCAACCTAAATGTTCAGCCTGCGTTAGGTTGGGATCGAGTCCTGCTCTTTATGCAACAGGAAGGATAATTTAGTGTGTCGTAATTTGTCTGGTAATGTTATTCATACACCTGGTTTCCTTCATTCCCTAATATTTCCTTCCCTATATTCCGTTCGTTCCTTTCCTTCTCTTTCTGTCCACATTTCTAGATTTTATCCTGTGTTGTTTTCCAGCCTCTTACTATTCATTCCTGGTTCTGTATTTCACTACCCATTCTGCTCCACCTCTATTCCACTACCCAATCTGCTCCACCTCTGTTCGACTACCAAATCTGCTCCACCTCTGTTCCACTATCCATTCTGTTCCACTACCCATTCTGTTCCACCTCTGTTCCACTACCCATTCTGCTCCACCTCTGTTCCACCTCTGTTCCACTACTCATTCTGCTCCACCTCTGTTCCACTGCCCATTCTGCTCCACTACTCATTCTGCTCCACCTCTGTTCCACTATTCATTCTGCTCCACCTCTGTTCCACTGCCCATTCTGCTCCACCATGTTCCACTACCCATTCTGCTCCACCTCTATTCCACTACCCATTCTGTTCCACTACCATTCTGCTCCACTTCTGTTCCACTACCCATTCTGCTCCACTTCTGTTCCACTACCCATTTTGCTCCACCTGTGTTCCACTATCCATTCTGCTCCACCTCTGTTCCACAACCCATTCTGCTCCACCTCTGTTCCACTATCCATTCCGTTCCACCTCTGTTCCACTACACCTTCTCTTCCACACCAAATCGTTCACATCTTCTTCCCCAGATCCCTATTGCCTTACCTCTGCTCCTTCCCACTTCTCCTCTACTCCTCTTCCACCTTCCACGTCCTTCCACCACCAACAACCCTCCTCCACCTCCACCCCATTCCCCTCACCACCAACCCTCCTCCCTCTTCACCCACCAACTCTCCTACTCCTTCTCCACCTTTTCTCCCACCAACAACCCTTCTCCACCTCCACCGTTCCTCCTTCACTAACAAATCATCCTCCTCCTCCTCCACCCCTACTGTTCCTCCCTCTACCACCAACTCTCCTACTCCTTCTCCAC
Organism: Petrolisthes cinctipes; assembly: GCA_033782935.1. Lineage (NCBI taxonomy): Eukaryota > Metazoa > Arthropoda > Malacostraca > Decapoda > Porcellanidae > Petrolisthes > Petrolisthes cinctipes. The sequence continues at coordinate 19,966 of JAWQEG010004011.1, read as the reverse complement.
CTTTTCTCCCACCAACAACCCTTCTCCACCTCCACCATTCACTCACCACCAACCCCTCCTCCCCCTTCACCCACCAACCCTCCTTCTCCTTCTCCACCATTCCACTCACCACCAATCCTCCTTCTCCTTCTCCATCTTTCCTCCCTCCACTAACCAATCCTTCTCCACCACCAACCCTCCTCCCCCTTCACCCACCAACTCTCTCTCCCTCTTTCACCCACCAACCCTCCTTCTCCTTCTCCACCTTCCTCAACCCCCACTGTTCCACCTCCAACCTCCAACCTCCACCTTCCTCCACCCCCACTGTTCCTCCTCCAACCTCCAACCTCCACCTTCGTCCAACCACCAACCCTACTTCTCCTCAAGACTCATGAATAAACTGACAATAAACTGAGCCAAATCGTTGCCTAAATGATCCATGGCTTCCCTGCTGATCTGCAATTCATGACATATTCTCAGTAAGCCGCCATAATTCGATGTGTATGTAGACGGACCCACAGTTCTCTCTCTACCTCTCTCTCTCTCTACCTCTCTCTCTCTCTACCTCTCTCTCTCTCTCTCTCTCTCTCTCTCTCTCTCTCTCTCTCTTTGTATATATAGCCGAACTCACAGCCCTCTCTCTCTCTCTCTCTCTCTCTCTACCTCTCTCTCTCTCTCTCTCTACCTCTCTCTCTCTCTCTCTACCTCTCTCTCTCTCTCTCTCATCTCTCTCTCTCTCTCTCTCTCTCTCTCTCTCTCTCTCTCTCTCTCTCTCTCTCTCTCTCTCTCTCTCTCTCTCTCTCTCTCTCTCTCTCTTTGTATATATAACCGGACTCACAGCCCTCTTTTTCTCTCTCTGCCGAACCCATAGCTCTCTCTCTCTCTCTCTCTCTCTCTCTCTCTCTCTCTCTCTCTCTGTATATATAGCCGAACTCACAGCCCTCTCTCTCTCTTTCTCTGTATATATAACTTGACTCACAGCCCTCTCTCTCTCTCTCTCTCTCTCTCTCTCTCTCTCTCTCTCTCTCTCTCTCTGTGTATATATAGCCGAACCCATAGAGCCCCCCCCCCTCTCTCTTTCTCTCTCCGGATGACGTCACAGTTGGCCCGGTTACAAAGAGTAGTTACAAAGAGGTGGTTCTAAGGAATGGTATTATTATTATTATTATTATTTTTTCTTTTTTTTTTTTCTTTTTTTTTTGGTATGTGCTTTTGTGGATACGTGTTGCTGTGATCCAAATACAATATATACTTAATTAAATAGGGATGCTGTGGAAGGAATACTGACTGTAGAATTGACTTTGATACGACCATAACCCAAAGAGATATGAAAGGAAAAGACAAACTGGACTAAATTACTGTAAGAGAAGAGGATGGATGGATACGTGATGTTCTGACTACTTTTTTTTTTTTTTTTTTCAGTAGCATAGTTAAGATATAGGGATGCTGACTGTGGAATAGGGATGCAAATAAAAGTAACCCAAGTAGATGAAACGACAGGGGAAACCGAACTGAACTAAACTGAAAAGCTGTGGCTGGAAGGAATTATGAGGAGGATATGAGGCGAGACGAGAGGCTGAACTGAACTGAAAAGCACAGTGTATTTTTTTTTTTTTTTTTTTTTTTAAGGGGATGATGAAGAGGTAATGAGACGAGACGAGACGTTGAACTAAACTGAGATGTTGTGGTTTAAATTAAAAAAAAAACTTACAGCAAAATAAATGGTGTGGTTGAAGGAGATGATGAAGAGGAAATGAAACGAGAGAGAGAATAGAACAGAACTGAAGTAAACTGAAGTGCTGTGGTTGAAGGAGGTGAAGAAGAGGAATTGAAACGAGAGGGAGAACAGAATTGAACTGAAGTAAACTGAAATAAACTGAAGTGCTGTGGTTGAAGGAGGTGAAGAAGAGGAATTGAAACAAGAGGGAGAACAGAACAGAACTGGAGTAAACCGAAGTAAACTGAAATAAACTGAAGTACTGTGGTATAAGGAGGTGAAAAAAAGGAAACTCCCTGTGTGCACCAGACGATAGGGGGGGTGGGGGAGGATGGGGCAGAGGGAAAAGGGGGCGGGGGAGGGGGGGGGAAAGATATACAGCTATGATGGTTTATGACACTCAGCCTACTCAATATCCGCTGAGACGAGAGGCCCTCTTTTTATCCCCGGCTGTACTGGCGGAGATAATAGTTAGTGGTGGTGGGTTGATGGTTGCTGATGGTTGAATGAGGGGTTGGAGGGGGTTGTAGTCTATGGTTATGGTGGTGGGGTTGATAATAGAGAGGGTGGTGGTGGTGGTGGTGGTGGTGGTGGTGGTACGGGTGTGGTGGTGGGTAGTGGTTAGTGATGAGGGTTGTTGATCGTTGTATGAGGGGTTGGGAGGTGGGTTGTAGTCAATAGTTATGGTGGTGGTGTTGATAATAGTGAGTGTGGTGGTGGTAGTGGTGGTGATACGGGTGTGGTAGTAATGATGGTGGTGGGTAGTGGTTAGTGGTGGTGGGTTGATGGTTGCTGATGGTTGTATGAGAGGTTTGGGGAGGGGGTTGTAGTCTATAGTTATGGTGGTGGGGTTGATAATAGTGAGTGTGGTGGTGGTGGTGGTGGTGGTGGTGGTGATACGGGTGTGGTAGTAATGGTGGTGGGTAGTGGTTAGTGGTGGTGGGTTGATGGTTGCTGATGGTTGTATGAGAGGTTGGGGGGGTTGTAGTGAATGGTTATGGTGGTGGGGTTGATAATAGTGAGTGTGGTGGTGGTGGTGGTGATACGGGTGTGGTGCAGGTGGTAGTAATAGTTATGATGGTGATGATGGCTGCTGATGGTTGTATGAGGGGTTGAGGGAGTGGTAGTGAATGGTTATGGAGGTGGAGTTGATAATAGTGAGGGTGTTGTGGTGGTGGTGATACGGGTGTGGTAGTAATGATGGTGGGTAGTGGTTTGTGGTGGTCGGTTGATGGTTGCTGATGGTTGTATGAGAGGTTGGAGGGGTGGTAGTGAATGGTTATGGTGGTGGTGTTGATAATAGTGAGGGTTGTAGTGGTAGTGGTGATGGTTATGGTGAAGGTGGTAGTAATGATGGTGGGTAGTGGTTAGTGGTGGTGGGTTGATGGTTGATGATGGTTGTATGAGGGGTTGGGGAGTTGGTAGTGAATGGTTATGGTGGTGGAGTTGATAATAGTGAGGGTTGTAGTGGTAGTGGTGATGGTTATGGTGAAGGTGGTAGTAATGATGGTGGGTAGTGGTTAGTGGTGGTGGGTTGATGGTTTCTAATGGTTGTATGAGGGGTTGGGTGGGTGGTAGTGAATGGTTATGGTGGTGGAGTTGATAATAGTGAATGTGGTAGTGGTTGGGAGTTGTGGTGAAGGTGGTAGTAATGATGGTGGGTAGTGGTTAGTGGTGGTGGGTTGATGATTTCTAATGGTTGTATGAGGGGTTGGGGGGGGGGTGGCGTTTGTTTCTTTAATGTATTGGTGGTGATGGTGATGTGGTTGTGATGGCTTTGAAGGGAAGAGTCGGGGATAGAAGAGTTGATGACAGGGGAGGCAAGAGAAGATGACAAGAGAGTAAAGGTAACAGTCTTGACAGTAGGGGAAGTGGCAAGGACAGGAAAGTGATAGGAGGGATAGCAACTAGGACATCAGGGATAGTAATTGAGACAATACGGCTACTAGCAAATTCAGCAAGGGTAGTAGGAGAGAGAATGACAGGGACAGGGCAATAGGAGTGATGGGATGGTTAGTGTCTGGGATAGTAGTGGGTAGAAGGTGGGAGAGTAGGAGGAATAGTGAGGGCAGGAAAGGGGGATAGTATGGATAGCGATATGAACAGTAGAAGGTAGGATAGTATGATAAATGGCAAGAATAGGAGAGAGGATAGAAGGAATAGGACACGAATGGAGATAGGAGGGACAGTGAAGGGGGTAGAGTATAGGAGAGTAGGAGGAATGACAAGGGCAGGAAGGGGGATATGAGGGACAGTGAAGGGGGTAGAATGTAGGAGAGTATGAGGAATGAAAATGAAAGGAAAGGAGATATGAGGGGCAGTGAAGGAGGTAGAACGTAGGAGAGTATGAGGAATGGCAAGGACAAGGGAAGGAAGGGAATATGAGGGACAGTAGGGAATAGTATACTAGACAGAATGGGGGGTAAGTCCTAATGGCCAAAACAAGAAGTGGAGTGGGAGGGATAGTGGCAGTAAACCCGGGCTGTGAGGAAATAAGCTGGTCGTCTTGGCTAGGTCAGCACTACTGTACCCATATGGTGTGATGGGACTGCTGCTGTTGTGGATGTGTGTGTACTGTGGATGTGTGTGTACTGTGGATGTGTGTGTACTGTGGATGTGTGTGTACTGTGGATGTGTGTGTACTGTGGATGTGTGTGTACTGTGGATGTGTGTGTACTGTGGATGTGTGTGTACTGTGGATGTGTGTGTACTGTGGATGTGTGTGTACTGAGGATGTGTGTGTACTGTGGATGTGTGTGTGTGTACTGAGGATGTGTGTGTACTGTGGATGTGTGTGTACTGTGGATGTGTGTGTACTGTGGATGTGTGTGTACTGTGGATGTGTGTGTACTGTGGATGTGTGTGTACTGTGGATGTGTGTGTACTGTGGATGTGTGTGTACTGAGGATATGTGTGTACTTTGGATGTGTGTGTACTGTGGATGTGTGTGTACTGTGGATGTGTGTGTACTGTGGATGTGTGTGTACTGTGGATGTGTGTGTACTGAGGATGTGTGTGTACTGTGGATGTGTGTGTACTGTGGATGTGTGTGTACTGAGGATGTGTGTGTACTGTGGATGTGTGTGTACTGTGGATGTGTGTGTACTGTGGATGTGTGTGTACTTTGGTATTGTAGTGTGTTGTTGTGCTCTGTGTCTCTCGCTGGTGTGTAAAAGGGGGATTTATATTTCTCTGTGGTTTGTAGAGATCATGTGTTGTATATTTTATTGTTTTGTTATGGTACAGTGTTTTGTTCTTAGTGTGTTGTTAGGGTACAGTGTTTTGTTCTTAGTGTGTTGTTATGGTACAGTGTTTTGTTCTTTGTGTGTTGTTATGGTACAGTGTTTTGTTCTTAGTGTGTTGTTATGGTACAGTGTTTTGTTCTTAGTGTGTTGTTATGGTACAGTGTTTTGTTCTTAGTGTGTTGTTATGGTACAGTGTTTTGTTCTTAGTGTTTTGTTATGGTATAGTGTTTTGTTCTTAGTGTGTTGTTATGGTACAGTGTTTTGTTCTTTGTGTGTTGTTATGGTACAGTGTTTTGTTCTTTGTGTGTTGTTATGGGACAGTGTTTTGTTCTTTGTGTGTTGTTATGGTACAGTGTTTTGTTCTTTGTGTGTTGTTCTATGCCTCTGTGCTGTGTTCCCTTGTTATATGTTATGGTGTTATGTAATAGAGCTGTGTTTTTATGTTACAGTGCTGTGTTATGTGTCAAGCTGATGTGTTACGTGGGACTTTTTATAACAAGTATCACGGTACTGTGTTTTGTGGCAATGTCATGTGTTATGTGTTATTGTGTTATGTTATGGTACTGTGTTATAGTTGTGTTATGTGTTATTGTACAGTGTTATGGTGTTTATTTTTCGTAGATCAATATTATAAGGAGACATTTTGTTGTGAGGATATAATATTTGATTGTGACAAGCAATACTGGTAATAATATAAATAAGATGTGAGGATAATACTGAAAAAACGTAAGAAGAGAGAGAGAGAGAGAGAGAGAGAGAGAGAGAGAGAGAGAGAGAGAGAGAGAGAGAGAGAGAGAGAGAGAGATGAGAGTGAGGGTGATGTGACGCAGTATGGTAATAATGAGAATTGATAGTGAGAGCAAATGAAGTTGTTCTAACGGAAGATTATTACAAAATGAATGAGATGTGACGGTGATAGTGAGACGTGGGTGTGAGTGAGGGTGATGGTGACGCAAGATGGTGATAAAGAGAGTGAGATGTGATGGTGATAGTGAGATGAGGGTATGAGTGAGGGTGATAGCGACACAAGTTGGTGATAATGAGAGTGAGATGAGATGGTGAGAGTGAGAATGACACAAGATGGTGACAATGAGAGTGAGATGTGATGGTGAGAGAGAGAGAGAGAGAATGAAACAAGATGGTGACAATGAGAATGAGATGTGATGGTGAGAGAGAGAGAGAGAATGACACAAGATGGTGACAATGAGAATGAGATGTGATAGTGAGGGTGAGAGTGACGGAAGATGGTGACAATAAGAGTGAGATGTGATAGTGAGACAGAGAATGACGTAAGATGGTGACAATGAGAGTGAGAATGACACAAGATGGTGACAATGAGAGTGAGATGTGATAGTGAGATGTGATAGTGAGGGTGAGAGTGACGGAAGATGGTGACAATGAGAGTGAGATGTGAGGGTTGGAGAGAGCATGGTGACAATGAAAGTGAGATGAGATAGTGAGAGTGACAGAAGATGGTGACAATGAAAGTGAGATGAGATAGTGAGAGTGACACAAGATGGTGACAATGAGAATGAGATGTGATAGTGAGAGTGACACATCCAGCCTCCCCGTCCCTCTCAGTCAGCCTGTAACAAGTATCTCTCTCCCAGGATTTGGCGGGTGATAAAAGGAGAGTGTCAGTGTGATGAAGAGCAGAGAGAGAGGGAAGGAAGGAGGAGGAGAAAAGAGGAGGAGGAGGAGGAGGAGAGTAGAGGAGGAGGAGAAGGAGGAGGAGGAGGAGGAGGAGGAGGAGAGAAGAGGAGGAGGAGAGAGGAGGAGAAGAAGAGGAGAGAAAGGGAAGGAAGGAGGAGGAGAGTAGAGGAGGAGGAGGAGGAGGAGGGGGAGAGAAGAAGAGGAGGAGGAGGAGGAGGAGGAGGAGGAGGAGGAGAGTAGAGAAGAGAGGCAAGGAAGGAGGAGGAGGGGGAGACAAAGTTTGGGTAGATGGAAGCGAAAAAGAGGAGATGGAAGAGGACTTTTTCGTTGGGAGAGAATAAGATAAAAAGAAAATGAAAGATAAATAGGGATAGAATAAGTAGGGAACAAAGGAGGAAGAGAAGGAGGAGGAGGAGGAGTAGGGGGAGACAAAGTTTGGGTAGATGGAAACGAAAAAGAGGAGATGGAAGAGGACTTTTTCGTTTGGAGAGAATAAGATAAAAAAGAAATGAGAGATGAGTAGGGATAGAATGGAATACAAAGGACATTCAAACAGTAGCAGGATTTATGGTCATTGTGAGGTTGTTTGTTTGGCTTTGCTATGCTAATTAGTTTTCTTGTTTGATATACTTTTCTTCACTCTAGTCTACTAGGGTGAAGAAATGTAAAGCAAACAAGAGAACTCCTCCCTACACACCACTCCCTCCAGGCAAAGCAGGCTGGAAAGGAAGAGATACTTTATGGTATGAAAAAGCTGTCATGAAATAATTGTCATAGGAAAGTTAAGAAAGCACAAACACTGTGTCAATTTTACATCAATATATATATATATATTATTTACTCCGAGTGCTGTATTAGTTTGATATAAACAAGAATTGGGTAAAAATCAGTAGGCTATATAGAATTTAAGGCCGAGATTGTGTCAACACTTTAATTCATAGGATCATACAACTATACACAAATATGGACACCTCAGGCCTTCGAAGATTATACGTTATTGATATTTGGAGAAAGAGAAATATGGTCTGTAGATGAAACCGGGGGAGAAGTAGAAGAAAATGGGAGGGAATGGAGGGAAAATTATCTGAAGAAGGGAGAGGAAGAGAATCCAGAAGGAAAATTGAGCTTTTTTTTCTTTTGTCAATGACATATTTTATTTGTTTTGTTACAATATTCTGACTCCAGACACATATATCTTTCAAGAGAATACCTACAGACACTTAAGGTATAAACTAGAGCACACAATAAACAATATTTTTAACAATTTCGTATTTCAACTAGTATTAAGATTTGGGAAAATAAGGTACCATGATTATCCGTTTGTTTGGCAATTTCATATTTCAACTCTTATTATGATTAACTTCAAACTGAGGGGACATCGTGGCATATAAAAGGTTGTTTGTGTAAATGGTTGTGGAGCTGGAAGAGTGAGGACCTTCTGCATCATTCTCAATTGTATTCCACGTCACGTCATGTTTACGACTCACAGACAACACAGTCAAGATGGATCCCTTTCCCCCTCCAGAATGTTTTATCTCCCACCAGACGATCTGTCAGGCAGTGTGACATGTCTGCCTCCGCTAAACTACATGAGCTCCCTTGACAGTCATTTGTAATGGTCTATCTCGAAAACAAATTGCTTCTATAAAGCTTCCTCCGGCAGCAGATTTCGCGAGGTCCCCCTGGGAGGCCACGCACATGGGCGAGATTGTGTGGGGGTCTCACCCTCTGGGGTCGGGGTGGTGGTGGTGGAGGAGGAGGAGGAGGGATGGAGTCGGCACGTGTGGAGATTGTCGAGGGGATCCTGATCACAGTGGTGTGGAAGATCCTCAGAAAAAGTGGACCACGACCAACAACTGACCAACACAAACTGAAGAAAGTTCTCCCACCCACTAGATGATATTCTGTTGCTGAGTTTATACTTTATATTTACCTTGTTTGTGATGTTTCAATAATACAGTAACCTGGATAACAGTGCTGTGTAAAATTTAAAACATTGCTTGCATCATTATCTTTTCCTGACTTTTCAATACCAAGGGTTTACTGTCTGCAAAGTAAATAATCTGGAAAACCGACAAAGATAACTAAGTCATTATCCATTCATACTTGAGTTAGACGTAATAAAAGTAAATATATTAAGGGCCCTGTGATCGTGTATAAAAAAATGGAGGCTTCTGATTCCACCTAACCATGCTACGAAACAAGCTCCTTCCTTATAGGTGGTGTTTCGTGGCAATATTTGAAGGACTCATTTACCTCCAATTTTTTTACTACGACACAGGGTCCCTTAAGGTGGTAATTCTTTTTTGGTACATTGGAGTGCCTTGATTCCTCCAAAGTATGCTAGGAAAAAGGACCAGAAGAGCAAAAATAATAGTGTTCTGTTGCTTGGAATAGTTTGGAGGATTCAGTTGCTCCAGATTTACCAACACAAAACTTCCTCCTTAAGGTGAGTTACCCTCAATTGGTTTCTATTCTTCCTACTTTGCCTTTATCTCTAATTTCCTTTCTGGCCACTCTACAATTCCAATCACAGACGGTCACTTCTCTTCGCCTAATTTAGTCTTCATATTCAGCAAAATCGAAAAATTAATTCTAGTAGAGCAATACAAATACTCAAGATTAATTGTACAAGTGTTTGGGTTATCAACATTTTTGTTTGATTGGTTGCTTTGGTTTGCTCAAGTTTGTGGCATCAATTATTATTATTATTATTATTATTATTATTATTATTATTGTTATTATTATTATTATTATTATTATTATTATTATTATTATTATTATTATTATTATTATTATTATTATTATTATTATTATTATTATTATTATTATTATTATTATTATTATTATTATCATTACTTTTTTTTTTTGCTTGATTCGTTGCTCAGGTGTTTGTGTCATCATTAATTTTATTTAATCTGACGCTCTCATCCCATGCAACCTGGCCCCAAGAAAACACTTTCCTAACTCAAGAAAAGTAAAATATCGTGCTCTTAAAATTACATCTTGAAATATGACAGGCTAAATTCCGGGCCACATTATTAGTGAGAGTTACGAGGAAATGGCTAACGTAGTGGTGAACCCAGAGCTACTAGGCACCCTTAGAGGAAATACAAAAAAGTTACAGTTCATTCACTTGTAAAAATAAATGTCCTCCTACTCTTTGAATATGAATTTATCCAATCTTTGAATCTGATTTGGTGAGAGAGGTGAGTGTAATTGGTGGGATGTGAGTGTGGTTGGTGCATGGTGATTGTGAATAGTATAACATGAGGTTGTTTAGTAAGAAGTTATTATGATAAAGCAGAAGTGGGTGTAAAAAAGTTGATAGTGGTTAGTATGATATGAGTGTGAAGAGTGAGATGTAGTTGTATGTGAGACGAGTGTGGTTAGTGTGAGATGAGATTAGTTAAGTGATTGTGAGGAAACTAATGAGGGTGTAAGGTGATACTGGTTGGTGTGAGGGAGCTATGTGTGAGGTTGGTGTGAGAGAGCTGTGTGTGAGATGAGTGAAGTTGGTGTGTGAGAGCTGTGTGTGAGATGAGTGAACTTGGTGTGTGGTGTGTGTGAGGTTGGTTGGTGTGAGTTAGCTGTGTGTGTGGTTGATTGGTGTGTGGTTGGTTGGTGTGTGAGTGAGGTTGGTGTGAGTTAGCTGTGTGTGTGGTTGATTGGTGTGTGTGTAAGATGAGTGAACTTGGTGTGTGGTGTGTGTGAGGTTGGTTGGTGTGAGTTAGCTGTGTGTGAGTGAGGTTGGTGTGAGTTAGCTGTGTGTGTGGTTGATTGGTGTGTGTGTAAGATGTGAGGGAGATGTCTGTGTGTGAGTTAGCTGTGTGTGTGGTTGGTTGGTGTGTGAGTGAGGTTGGTGTGAGTTAGCTGTGTGTGAGGTTGGCTGGTGTGAGTTAGCTGTGTGTAAGGTTGGTTGGTGTGCGGTTGGTTGGTGTGTGAGTGAGGTTGGTGTGAGTGAGGGCTCTGTGGGAACAAGCACATGGACTGTATTGCTAGGGAAGAGGCTGTCACCACCAATTTAGGGGACGCGGGATGGAGTTTTTATTTGATCAAGAACTGTGTCGACCCCTCACATCATCTCTCACCTCACCCCTCACCTCACCCCTCACTGTATTCCCTCACCTCACCCCTCACTGTATACCCTCACCTCACCCCTCACTGTATTCCCTCACCTCACCCCTCACCTCACCCCTCACCTCTCACTGTATTCCCTCACATCACCCCTCATTTTATTCCCTCACTTCACCCCTCACCTCACCCCTCACTATATACCCTCAACTCACCTCTCACTGTATTCCCTCACCTGACCCCTCACCTCACCCCTCACTATATTCCCTCACCTCACCCCTCACTGTATTCCCTCACCTCACCCCTCCTGCCCTGTATTCCCTCACTTCACTCCTCACTGTATTCCCTCACTTCACCCCTCACTATATTCCCTCACTGCCCTGCCTCATTTCAACACTCACATCACTCTCATGAGGGAATACAGAAAGAGACAGAAAAAACTATACAGGGAGAGTCAGCATAGAGAGACAGTGGTTGGATACTGTGGTAGAATTAGGGAGTGGAGAAGTCAGTAGAAAAGACCAGAGAAATGAGGAATAGAATGGCAGGCAGGAAGAGGGAGGCAGGAGAATAAGCCAACAGTAAGGAGCGGCAGATTTCAGAAGCAGAAGGGAGCAAGAGAAAGGCAGAAGTAGGCAGTAGGAGGAGAGAGAGGAGAGGCAGGGAAAGCCCCCCAGAGGCACACATAACCTCCCCTTATCACCACCTCCTGACCAAAATGTAGCTAATTCTTTACCGATACCAGATTCTGCACACGCTTGATAACGATTACAACGACCTCATTAACAGGAGTTTAATGTGGAAATGCCAAATGGAATCTGAATACCTAAACGCCGTAAATAACTGAGATAAGGCAAGTGCCAGGCCGGGGAGACGTTCGCTCGCTCGCTCACCAAATTTCAGAGTTCTTCGTCCTTTTTCACTCGTTTCTCGCCTCACCAGGACTACATACACCACAAAGTATATCATTGTACGTTGACTAGTGTTATTTTATTAGACCGAGCTACAGGACATCATAAAAAATATAATAACATTTACTTAGATCATTTTATGCCAGGTAGTGTTATGTTAGATTACACTCGACTAGGTTAGGTTAGGTGTGATACGGCTTGTTTTTGTTCTAATTCTTATAAGTAAAAATAAAGAGAACTCGAATATCCCTCCTGGCAAGAGACCCAGACCTGGTATCCCTGTACACTGACATAGTTGGTGATATGTGTCCTTGGTAGTGGTGGTGGTGAAGAGGTGAGGGAGGTTGGTGGGTGGGTGGTGGGGGGAGCTGCACCATCCCCACCACATCACCACCACCACCACCACCACCAGTACCTCTTCTTCTCCACCACTGCCTCTACCTCTACTCTCGCAATACCGCCAACTCTGACCTATATTCTCCATCACCATTTTTCCACCACCACCATTTCTCCCCACCACCACCATTTCTCCACCACCACCACCATTTCTCCTCACCACCACTATTTCTTCCCACCACCATCATCTGTCCCCACCATCATCTCTCACCACCAACATCAACAACACTACCTCCCCCGCCACAACCACTACTCCCTCCTACCCACCACCACCACCACCACCACTACCCCTCCTCCTCCCTCCCCACTGCCTTCCACAAATCTTCCTACACCCGGAACAGAAAAGAATATCAGGTTTTCATTTACACTGTGATCATTGTAGCGAGGAGTCACTAAGATATCTGCCTGCCTTCCCTCTCTCTCTCACCCTACCTCTTCCACTCCCCCACCCTACCTCTTCTACTCCCCCACCTCTCTTCTCCCCCACCTGCTTCCCCCACTTCTCCTCTCTCTTTGTACTTTTTTCTTCAATTACTCCATCTATTTTTTTCTCTCTGTATATATATATTTGTTTTGTTTTTTTGTCAAGTTTCCTGGTCGACTCTGAGACTCCTTCCTTTCAATCTGTTTCCCTTTCCTCTCCATCTCTTCGTCTTTTCTTCCATACTTTACCTTTCTCCCATTTTTATTGTCACTCCTCTATCCCTCTCATAATAATAATAATAATAATGTCTCTTCCTCGCCTCCCACACTTTGTATCTTCTTACCTTCTCCTTTACTCCTGTCTCAAATTTTCCTCTTTTCAGTTTGCTCATTACGTCTTTCTTCCTTCTTCCATTTTACTCCTCCAATGATCAATATATCCTTTCCCTCGCCTTATTGTTCTCTTCAGGTCCTTCCTTCCTTTGCATTTTCCTCCTCATGTCCCTCTCTTTCCTCCTGTTTATACATCTGTGATCTAATTCCTCTGTCATTTTTTTTCCCCTACTGTCCTCCCATCTTCCCAACAATCTTTTTCAATAGTTCTTTTCTACCGTCCCAACCTACCTCTCTACCCATCTTCTTTCTCAGTTATTTCCTTCATTCCAGTTTTCCCATTTGCTCTCATTATTCTTCCTCTGTTTTCCTTTTCCCTTTCTTATTGACTCTCTCCCTTCCTCCTTACTTCCCTCGTTCTAACCTTCATTCACAGCCTTTTTTTTCTTTCCCTCTATCCTTCATTCATTTTCTCCCTTACAGTTAGTTCCTCTCTCTTCCTCGTTCCATCAACTTGTTTCCATTCTTCCCCCTAACCCAGTACTATACCTTCCTTCTCTTCTTTCCTCCAACTCCCAACCATCTCCCACCTCCCCTCCTCTCCTCCCTTCCCTTCCTTTAAACTCGTTTCCCAACCTCCTCCCACCTCCCCTCCTCTCCTGTCTGTTCCCTCCCTTCAACCCCTCTCCTTCCCTCCCCTCCCCTCCCACCTCATCTCCTCTCCACCTCGCCCCACCTCCCCTCCTCTCCTCTCCTTTCTCCTTTCTGTTCCCTCCCTTCAACCCCTCCCCTTCCCTCCTCTCCTCCTCTCCTCTCCTCCCTTTCCACCTCCTCCCACCTACCCTCCTTTCCTTTCTGTTCCCTCCCTTCAACCCCTCCCTTTCCCTCCTCTCCTCCCTTCCCTCCTCTCTTTCCACCTCCTCCCACCTACCCTCCTTTCCTCCCTTCAACCCCTCCCTTTCCCTCCTCTCCTCCCTTCCCTCCTCTCTTCCACCTCCCCTCCCCTCCTTTCTTCCACCTCCCCTCCTCCTCCTCTGCCTTCCCTTCTCCCCTCCAGACCACACGTAATGAACCAGTTAAAACTTGGCCACGTTTTATCTCCGTGCCCCAAGCTACTAATAAAGCTGGTGCCTGGATTTAGCACACCATTAAATATGGAAATTATAACGGGAAGACTCGCTCGCCTTTTATCAGCGCCCGACCTTTTCATTCTCGCCAGCTGAGGAGGACTGGTGATGGTGGCTGGGTCGACAGGGAGAGGTGGGTAGTGTGGGATGGAGAGGGGCGAGGTTATGGTCTTATCAGCTCGTGCATGGGGGGGTCGGTGAGGGTTACTAGGCCCAGTGGGGTGTTTCTAGTTGGGGGGGTTCTGGTAGGAGTGAGATGGTGATGGTAGGGGGCAGGGGACAGGGTGGTGGGGTGATGTGGCTGTCTTATCAGCTCGTGGGGCGTCGCAGGGGGTCTCTGGCCTTCTCTTATGGGGTAGGTCTGGAGGATGAGAGAAAGGGGGTTGTAAGTCTCTGGAAGGAGGGGAATGAATGAGGAAGTTTGGAAGGAAAATATGTGTGTTGGGAAATAGGGAAATGGAGTGTTAGGAGGATGGAAAATGAAGGGATGGGAGGAAGGGGAGGGAAGTGGGGAAGGGGAATGGGGAAGGGGAGTGTTAGGAGGATGGAAAATGTAGGGCTGAGAGAAGGAAAGAAGTTTGGGAAGCCTTACCGGAAGGGAAAAGAGTGAACTGTTAGGATGGCAAAGGGCAACGAGGTAGGGAAAGGGTGGGTCGAGTGGAAGAAAATAGGGTGTATTGGGATTTGGTGTGAAGATTAAGAGGAAAGGAGTGGGGATATTTAATTGGAAGATGAGAGGAAAGAAAATTCGGGAGAGGGAGGTACGGTACGGTATGTGAATATGTCTGTCAGAAGAAAGAGGTTACATAGAGTGACTAGAGGAAAGAAAATAAAGTAAATTGGGGTCAGAAAGAGGGTAAGTGGAAGGTAGGAATGGAAAAGATCAGGGGTTGTGAGACGTAGAGCTACAATAGAATGCGAGTCGAAAGGGGACAGGTATCAGGCTTCATTGAGTATAGGGTTAACCCGATTTTGACTATAACTGGGTGTGGGATGAAAAAAGGGTAAGGGGAGGATGGGAAGGGAAAGGTTGTTGTAGGTCTCCTGGGTAATATGTGGGGCGTCCGGAGATGGAGAGAGAGCGGGTGTTGTCAGGAAGAGAGTAAGGGGGACGATAAAGATGGAACATAATTGGGGTTGTGATGTCGGGAGAATGTGTTTGGTGTAGTAGGAAGGAGGGGAGGAGACGGAGGGTGAAGGGTTGTGGTCAGAAGGAGGCCAAGGAAACGACACTGAGGGAAAGTAATGAGGTTGTGGTGTGGGTTGGGAAGAGAGAAGGATGAGGGGTTGTGGTCAAGAAGAAGGAATGATAAAGAGGAATGAGGTTGTGGGTTGGGAAGAGAGAAGGATGAAGGGTTGTGGTCAAGAAGAAGGAATGATAAAAGAGGAATAAGGACTGGAGATGTGGGTTATAATGAGGAGTTGTGGGTTGTGAGGAGGGAAGGGTTGTGTTCCAAGTGTTTCTGTGTGTTTGTAGGTTGTGAGGAGGGAAGGGTTGTATCTAATGGTTTATGTGTGTCTGTGTGTTGAAAAGAGGGAAGGGTTGTGTTTAATGGGTTTCTGTGTGTTGGAAGGAGGGAAGGGTTGTATCTAATGGGTTTCTGTGTGTGTGTAGGTTGTGTGAAGGAAAGAGTTGTGTCTACTGGGTTTCTGTGTGTCTGTGTGTTAGAAGGAGGGATGGAAAGGTTGTGTTCCAGGGGTTTTTGTGTATCTGTAGGTTGTGAGGAAGGAGGAAAGGGTTGTATCTCAGGGGTTTCTATGTGTCTGTAGGTTGTGAGAAGGGAGGGAAGAGTTGTGTCCCAAGGGTTTCTGTGTGTCTGTAGGTTGTGAGGAAGGAGGGAAGGGTTGTATCTCAGGGGTTTCTATGTGTCTGTAGGTTGTGAGGAAGGAGGGAAGGGTTGTGTCTAATGGATTTCTGTGTGTGTCTGGATTGGAAGGAGGGAAGGGTTGTGTCTAATGGATTTCTGTGTGTCTGTAGGTTGTGAGGAAGGAGGGAAGGGTTGTATCCAGGGGTTTCTGTGTGTCTGTAGGTTGTGAGGAAGGAGGGAAGGGTTGTGTCCCAGGGGTTTCTATGTGTCTGTAGGTTGTGAGGAAGGAGGGAAGAGTTGTATCCTAGGGGTTTCTGTGTGTCTGTAGGTTGTGAGGAAGGAGGGAAGGGTTGTATCTCAGGGGTTTCTATGTGTCTGTAGGTTGTGTGAAGGGAAGGGTTGTGTCTAATGGGTTTCTGTGTGTCTGTAGGTTGTGTGAAGGGAAGGGTTGTGTCTAATGGGTTTCTGTGTGTCTGTAGGTTGTGTGAAGGGAAGGGTTGTGTCTAATGTGTTTCTGTGTGTCTGTGGGTTGTGAGGAGGGAAGGGTTGTGTCTAATGGGTTTCTGTGTGTCTGTAGGTTGTGAGGAGGGAGGGAAAGGTTGTATCCAAGGGTTTCTGTGTGTCTGTAGGTTGTGTGAAGGGAAGGGTTGTGTCTAATGGGTTTCTATGTGTCTGTAGGTTGTGAGGAAGGAGGGAAGGGTTGTGTCTAATGTGTTTCTGTGTGTCTGTAGGTTGTGTGAAGGGAAGGGTTGTGTCTAATGGGTTTCTGTGTGTCTGTAGGTTGTGAGTAGTGAAGGGTTGTATCTCAGGGGTTTCTATGTGTCTGTAGGTTGTGAGGAAGGAGGGAAGGGTTGTATCTCAGGGGTTTCTATGTGTCTGTAGGTTGGAAGGAGGGAGGGAAGGGTTGTATCTTAGGGGTTTCTATGTGTCTGTAGGTTGTGAGTAGTGAAGGGTTGTGTCTAATGGGTTTCTGTGTCTCTGTGGGTTAGAAGGAGGGAAGGGTTGTATCCCAGGGGTTTTTGTGTGTCTGTAGGTTGTGAGGAAGGAGGGAAGGGTTGTATCTCAGGGGTTTCTATGTGTCTGTAGGTTGGAAGGAAGGAGGGAAGAGTTGTGTCCCAGGGGTTTTTGTGTGTCTGTAGGTTGTGAGTAGTGAAGGGTTGTATCTCAGGGGTTTCTGTGTGTCTGTGGGATGAATATATGACGTACATTTTTCCAGAGGCAGAGAGACAAGGCAAAGACCTCTTGATTTATGTCCCTAGAGTGGATGCCAGTGTTTGTGATGAAATACACCTACTAGTCTGAAATACACCTACAAATACCTGAATATACTTACTAGTGCCTGAAATACACTTACTAGTGCCTGAAATACACCTACTAGTGCTTGATATATACCTACTAGTCCCTGAAATACACCTACTAATGCCTGAAATACACCTACAAATACCTGAATATACTTACTAGTGCCTGAAATACACATACTAGTGCCTGAAATACACTTACTAGTGCCTGAAATACACCTACTAGTGCCTGATATATACCTACTAGTACCTGAAATACACCTACAAATACCTGAAATACACATACTAGTGCCTGAAATACACTTACTAGTGCCTGAAATACACCTACTAGTACCTGAAATACACCTACTAGTGTCTGAAATACACCTACTAGTGCCTGAAATACACCTACTAGTGCCTGAAATACACCTACTAGTGCCTGAAATACACCTACTAGTGCCTGAAATACACCTACTAGTGCCTGAAATACACCTACTAGTGCCTGAAATATACTTATTAATACCAGAAATTCACTTACTCGTTCCAGAAATACACCTCCGTATTGGATTCTGTATAATTTATAAGAAATCTGAAATAAACTTCAAAACATTAGTGTTATGTTCCAAAAATCGTGGGATAAATATTCTGTGTGAGCAAATGTATCTACCACTCAATATGTTGCGGATTTTAACATGAGGCTTAATACAAATCTACACCTTCAATCAACACGCAATTTTGAAGCACAGAAATACCGGTTTAGAGGACAATACTGACCTCTGCAACTTTAGTATTATGTCAGCAATACGAGTGTAAACAGCAGCATTGTACAGTCATGGTAAATAGTCCTGCAACACCTTCCAGTTAGATGGCTTCGAAAAATGATCCGAAAATAATTATAGCTGTTGGTCTCTGCAATATTGGTACATAAGTTTCAATCAAATGGCTCGCTTATATCCACCAGGTTGCAACTTCCAATGAAATGGCTTCGAAAAATGATCAGAAAATAATTATAGCTGTTGGTCTCTGCAATATTGGTACACAAGATTCAATCAAATGGCTCGCTTATATCCACCAGGTTGCAACTTCCAATGAAATGGCTTCGAAAAATGATCCGAAAATATTGCTGTTGGTCTCTGCAATATTGGTTCATAAGTTTCAATCAAATTACTCGCTTATATTCACCAGGTTGCAGGATTTTTGACCATGACTGTCCAAAACCACCACCACCATCACCACTACCACTACAACGCTACCAGCCAACAGGACGCCACTAAGTAATTAACAACAAATCGTGTATGTCCTTCGATGCTACAGTCCCACCAAACAAACATCTTCCTCCCTTGCTCACAGACTCCTACCTCCCCTCTTCTCCTTCCTTTCTGTTCCCTCCTTCAATCCCTTCCCTTCCCTCCTCTCCTCCCCTTCCCTCCTCTCCTCCCTTTCCTCCTCTCCTCCCTTTCCTCCTCTCCTCCCTTCCCTCCTCTCCTTTCTGTTCCCTCACTTCAATCCTCTTCCTCCCTTCCCTCCTCTCCTTTCTTTTCCCTCCCTTCAATCCCTTTCCCTTCCCTCCTCTCCTTTCTGTTCCCTCACTTCAATCCCTCTCCTCCCTTTCCTCCTCTCCTTTCTGTTCCTTCCCTTCAATCCCTTCCTTCCCTCCTCTCCTCCCTTCCGCACACACAGGCCAAGTAATTCTATGACAACAATAATTATGACCAAGATTTGAAATGCTTATCTATTTATGTCTATTTGATTGTTAAAGGGATAAATACACTTTTGATCATTCAGGAGCAACTGAATCCTCCAACTATTCCAAGCAACAGAACACCATTACTTTTTGCTATGCTGGTCCTGTTTCCTGGTATACTTTGGAGGAATCAAGGCACTCCAATATACCAGAAGTGTGTTACCTCCTTAATTAATGGTGAATAAGCCAGAACAGAGGTTACAAAAACACATAATTCACATAGGTACCAATTTCACACATACACGGCTTGGAATGAAAATATACAGTGTTATGGTTGTTATTACCGAATGTGTGCGTGTATACATCGAAGGGAGGGGGGAGTCATAGAGGGTCGGATTACCATAAGGATCACCTCAATCACTTAATAGTCATCTCGTCCAGCCAGAGACTCCGCCGTGTAACTCCACAAGAATTAGCATAAGTGGACGGGATAACATCTTGGTGGAGAAGGTGAAATTGTCACCATGGTAGGGAGGAGCGGCGGCCATACTCTCTGGATTCTCGCCCAGATGCACAGAGATGACGACGTGTGTGTGTGTGTGTATGTGTGTGTGTGTGTGTGTATTTGTATGTGTGTGTCTGTGTGTGTGTGTGTGTGTGTATTTGTATGTGTGTGTGTGTACGAGTGCGAGTGTATTTGTGTGTGTGTGTGTGTGTCTGTGTGTGTGTGTATTTGTATGTGTGTGTGTGTGTACGAGCGCGAGTGTATTTGTATGTGTGTGTCTGTGTGTGTGTGTTACGAGCACGAGTGTGTGTGTGTGTGTGTGTGTGTGTGTGTGTGTGTGTGTGTGTTGAGTGTGTGTGTGTGTACGACCGCGAGTGTGTGTGTGTATTTGTATGTGTGTGTGTACGAGCGCGAGTGTGTGTGTTGTTTTGATGTGTATTTGTGTAGGCGTGCATCTGTGTGTATGTGCGAGTGCCAGTGTGTGTGTGTTTGTGTGTGTGTGTTGTTTGAGTGTGCATATAGGGATGTACTGTACTTATGAGTGCATGTAAGTATGTGTGTGCGTGTGTGAATGAATATGTGCATGTGTATATGTGTGTGTGTGTGTGTGTGTGGAGGGGAAGGACAGAGAGGAGAGGAAGAGTTAGGGTGTATTTACATAATGATGGTCGAGAGAGGGCGTGGTGAGTGTCGGTTTGTATGCATGCGTGCGTGTGTGTGTGTGGGTGTGTGTGTGTGTCTGTCTGTGTTGTGGTGTGTGTGTGTGTGTTTCTGTGTGTACCGTGCATGAGTGTGTGTGTGTGCTTCTTTCATGTGTGTTTGTATGCATGATTG